>JAIFZK010000208.1:1237500-1245000 GCA_027481765.1 Tenualosa thibaudeaui
TTACAACACACCTCACAACATACACAGCACACCTCACAACACACGCAACACACACAGCACACCACACCTCACAACACACACAGCACACCTCACAACACACACAGCACAGCACACCTCACATTGCACACAGCACACCTCACCACACACAACATACCCCACCACACACAATACACACAGCACACCTCACCACACATAACATACACAGCACACCTCACCACACACTGCACACCTCACCACACATTACATACACAGCACACTTCACAACACACACAGCACACCTCACCATACACAACACACACAGCACACCTCACCAGACATTACATATAGCACATCTTTCCACACACAACACATCTGACCACACACAGCACACCTAACAACACACACATCATCCCATTCCAACAAGCAGCTTTATTCAGAAAGCACAAACAGCATCCGACCTTCACCACACAGCGGTTGACCACACTGAGACACCTGACCTACACCTTGAGCAATGGAGGAAGACAGCTAGCCTAGGTCTCAGGAGACTGTGGAGAGATGAACTGTCTCCGAAGAGTTCTCCAAGTCTCCAAAGAGTTCTCCAAGTCTCAGTCTGAGCATACAGTACATCAACTATGTCCTTCACTAACAAAGTTGTTCTTAGTTGCTTTTGTTTGTCATACAGACAGGAATACCTCAAGAGCTCTCAAGAAGCCGATACTCAGATATCTCTGAGTGTGTGCCATACACTTCAGGGGGAATAGACAGACACAGCCTCTGGGGAGTGTTTGAGATGGAAAAGTTCTCCTTAAAGCAAGTAGCAACTACTTGAAGCTATACTGGCCTTGACGTTAACAGAAGCTTCATGTCTGACTGTGTCTGTGTAGGAGAATTAGTTTGTCTGTGTGTGTCTGTGTGTGTGTGTGTGTAGCTAGTTATCCCGTACGCCTCAAACAAACCAAAGCCCAATAGACAACAAACGTCCAAGGCAGTCTGAGTTTAAAGGCAACTCCAGTACGACCGCTCTGTGAACCTAGGAAAGTAAAAGCAGGCATGGCAACATGGTGGCCCAACAGGCAACAGTGAAGCTCCTGGCACCTGAACCTCCATCAGTGATGGGCTGTACTCCATGTGCCCTCTCTACCATCCCAGCACCACCCAAGACTCATTCAACTACACCCATATTCTGTCTCTGTCTTCAGCGCTCATGCTCTTCAGTGGGGAAAGATCAGGTGGAGCTGAAACAGACTCACAAGCACATAACTGTCAGACACAAAACTTTATTATTATAGCAATCCACCAGCAGCTGCACCCTCACCACACACACACACATGCACTCGCACACACACACACACACACAAACACACACAGACACACACACACCACCCCATTCCATTCTGACACCGTCTATTCCTATGACGACTAGGGTTTGGCACCATCATTAGAGGCGTCAGGAGTGCTATTGGTGAACGCATTCACAGCTAGTCACAGCTAGAATCCGCATCTGCACCTCACCATGGACCAGAGAGGATGGGAGAATGGGAGGAGGGCAAAGGTACAAGCACATGGAAAGAAAGAAAAACTATCCACCACCACATGCTTCTCTTCTCTTCCTTTCATCTGGAAAGTTTTTAGCATAATCAGGAGCACATAAAACCACACGCACACACACACACACAGAACAATATGTAGCCACTCTTCTGCAGTCTGTCTACCCCTTCACTCTGAGGCGTGCAGCTGTGTTGACAGTCTGCAGTGGTGTAACACCTTCTGACTCCTCCATCAGACACACACATTTCCTCAGTGGGAGGAAATTAGCCTCACTAACACAACACGGCCTCCGAGTCCATGCACTTCACATGGGATAATCTCATTGTGAGGAACAAGATATGGCTGACATACTGTACAACACAGCACCTTCTCAACATACTGGTCACGTATTCCATGTCATATTTGCTTGAGATGATGATTGGAGGCACTAACATTCCTGACACATTTTGATTGGCTGGAATGCATTCTTTAGCTTGAGGTAGACGCCATCTAAAGCTTTGTGGACAAAGTGCTGTGTGAAATGACACATTGTTGTCACAGGAGATTGATCGATTTTTCTTGAAATTCAGAAGTCACCGTCTGATTAGTAATGTGAGACTGATCTATAACACAGAGCTCCTGAGCACTGTTAAATGTGTATGTGTGTATAGCAGGGACTGACCTCTGTACTGTGGTGGTGCTGGTGATCTCGGCGAGCTGTGGTGCCGGGGCATGTGTGCGGATGCAGACACTGGGCCGGAGCCAGACTGCGCCGAACTCACATGGTCTATGCCCAGAGTGAGGAAGCCATCCAGGCCCAGGAAGCTGTGTGCTTGGGAGGGCTGCCTCTGTGCAAGGGCCTGTAGGGCCTGAGGCAGAGAAACAGACACAGAGAAACAGACAGAGAGAGGGAGAGATGATTGGACGTGTAGGGAGCGGATGCAGCCAGCAAACAGAAAAAAAAAAAAAACAATTTCAAAGAGGGTTTGTGTGGAGGCAACTGTTTGAGCGGCAGTTGTGTGCCCTGGCTGGAAAGGAAATGGGTTTTATTCTACATCTGATTGTCACAGGCCACTATTTTTCCACGCCATGCAAATGAGATATATAGAAAAAAGAAGAAATTAAAAAAATAGAAATAATTAATCTTCAACAGCCTCTGGACGGGAGATAGCATCTGTCGCTGATCAGACATTTAATTTCAGGTGTTTAATAAACCCCTTTCTTGTTCTCTCTCTCTCTCTCTTTTTTTAATCTGGCCACTGCAGCCTCGACACAGAATGTACTCATTATCACCAGCTATGGCTTTTTTCTTTTTGTTCTTGTTCCCCATTCAAGTCTGACGATTTGAAAATGGCTTCTGCAAGTTAAGTGACCCTCCAAAACTACAACTTTTTGGCTTTTCAGACTGAGAAGACTGCAGACTAAGCCAGAACCCTATTCCCTACAGCCGAGGCGTTAACTATGACAATCAACCAGAATGCAGATCTGTCAGCATGAGTGCCATTGACGGCATGGGCATGACTTTTCCCTTGTGGCAAGGCTAACAGGATGAGAATAATTCCTAACACCTTCTAGGCTTTTGTTGGCATTCGCATTTTCACTGTTCTCAGGTCAGTGGTACAGCCTTACGTGAAATAATTTTCACTGTTCTCAGGTCAGTGGTACAGCCTTACGTAAAATAATTTTCACTGTTCTCAGGTCAGTGGTACAGCCTTACGTGAAATCCTGCCCATTGTGTATTCTAAGCCTTTTTCGCACCATGCAGTGTGTCTTTAATATCCAGTGGTCTGTTGAGTTTTCCTATCAGATCTCCTTTTTGTCAGCAATACTGTAGACATATGGAAACCTGCAGTAGGCATGTAGCCTGTAGCATGTAGTAGTCTATAGGATGGCCCTTATTCACCTCTCTCACAGTAAACTTTGTTCCTCTGCAGGATGGACTAACCTTCAACAAACTCCCTGAGAGCAAGAGCTCAAAATGGCCGCCAGTGATTCATTCTCCACTTCATGCTAAATAGCCTCATTTCCATTACCTCTATACATAAGGGCTAACCTAAATTAATATGCATTTTGTGTAATGTGCATCTGCTGTGCTGCGCTATGCTGCTTACATAGGAGGGCCCTGTGAAGAGTGCTTCATCAGACAGGTAGCCATCAGAGGCGGAGGGGCTCGAGGGAGATGCTGGATCCTCCTGTGTGGAGCGGCAGTGGGAGGGGGACGGCCAGAGAGCCTCCCATTCACCCACACAACCCCTCAGCTCCTCATCTGAGGAGTCACACTGGTCCTGCAGCAGACCAATGCTGTCCTCCCAGTCCTCCAAATCCAAATCTAAATCTGGATCACAATCTGAATCCATAACAGGGAAGAGAAGCACACAGAGACACACGGCAGCATACATTAAGATACGGTGTATATCCACACAATTGAGTGCGATGGAAGATCAGAGATGAAAGACACAAAAATATGGCTGATCTGTGCAGCTTGTGTCTCCTAGTCCTTTCTATTCTCCCTGTCTCTCCGTGTGTGTATGTGTGTGTGTGTCTGTCTGTCTCCATTACATGATGAGCTAATGCATTAATAATGACCATCCAGCTCAGCTTGAAGTTTCCATCGCTTCAGCAAGTCAGCACATGCAGCCCCTAATGAGGTCTGTGTGAGAAGGAGCCTGTCTGATGCTTTAAAAGCAAGGTGTGTGTGTCTGTGTGTGTGTGTGTGTGTGTGTGTGTGTGTGTGTGTGTATGTGTGTGTGTAAGGCGGCTCATGTTTGAGTTTTTGACTATGTCTGTGTGTATGTATGACTAGGTGGGGACGTAGGGTAAAGAAGAGGAGGATGGATCCAGTGTGTGAGGATATCTGAGGGCTTTCAACACGTTCATGTGCTTGTGCTCAAGTCTGAGCATTTCTGTGTGTGTGTGTCTGTGTGTTCGCATTTGTGTACATGTGTGGGTGTGTGTGTGTGTGCATTTGTACACATGTGTGAGTTTGAGTCTGTGTGTGCGTGTGTGTGTGCGTGCGTGCGTGTGCTTGTGTGTGTGTGTGTGTGTGCGTGCTTTGTGCTTGTGTGTGTGTGTGTGCGTGATTTGTGCTTGTGTATGTGTGTGTGTGTGTGTGTACTACTCCCATCTGAGGCCATGGGTGGTGATTGGTGATTAGACTGTAGCATGGCTCAGGCGAGCGCATCTCACATGTAATTACCCTTCTGCCTGCCCAAACATTATGTGTTTGCTTCAAACCCAGATCAATATATCAGGAGGAGCACTCGGCAGCCGTGACGGAGGGGCGCCAACTTGGCTCTGACAGTGCGTTAGCGTGAACAGCGGAAAAAGCCTTTTAGGCCTGCCGCTGTCGCCTCATAGGTCGCTTTTCAGAGAGGAGTGAGGAGAGGGGTGGGGGATGCCACCATGCTCTGCGGCTCACTGGGAGGGGGCTGATGGCAGGCCTGAGGGGCGCGATTACCCGCTCTTTACACAGATGCCTGCTAGCTCTCTGGATTATGGGAGGAATTAGGTGTGTTTGTGCATGCAGGTGCACACGTGCTATTGTTGTGTTCACGTGTGTTTGTGTGTGTGGATCACCTGGCAGGCCGTGTGCAGGTGGAACGGCGTGCTCAGTGAAGGTTGGGGATGACGCGTCATTCTCAGGTGTGAACAGAGCGGGGATGGGTGGAGAGATGGATTCCCAGGTGGGGTGTAGCGTGCTAGCTTCCATCCCAAGTGATGCAGGTGAAGTCTCCGGCATGGATCCAGCTCTGGGGGGCTGGAAAGGCGTCCTGAGGCCTTGGCTAGAGTGGTCAGGAGGACAAGGGGCAGGTCGAGGCTCAGGGGGCTGCAGCTCTAAGGGCGAGGTGGTCTGGAGGAACCCTACAGAGGTGGGGTTACGAGGAGAGGTGGTCAGAGTGAGAGATGGTGCAGGCCTGCCTCTTGGGGATGGAGTTTTGGGTGGAGACTCTTGTAGTGTGGAGGCTGGAGGCTTCCCAGCATCTGCAGCTGATGTGGGGTTAGGAGGAGAGGGGGTCAGAGTGACCACCACACCTCTTGGAGATGGTGCAGGCCTGCCTCTTGGGGATGGAGTTTTGGGTGGAGACTCTTGTAGTGTGGAGGCTGGAGGCTTCTCAGCATCTGCTGCTGATGTGTGCAGCCAGTCAGGCTTGGGGCTGCCTGACACTTGACCCCCTGGAGACACTGGAAGAAGCTGGGCAGGGGATGCTGACAGCACTGGGGATGGTTCAGAAGAGAGTCGGCTGGTTGCAGGGGAGCGGCCCAGACGTCCTGTCTTCTCAACCGGTCTCGGAGTTAGCCGTGGTGGTGACGTCCGGCTCTGATGTGAATGGACGGATGACGAGGCTTCAGGTGAGGCAGACAGTCGAGGGGATGAAGGCGAAGTTGACACTGAAGCTGATGAAAACGAAGCGCCCGCATCCCTCGTCTCCTCCCTCCTCCTCCTGTCCTCCCTCAGACTCTCTCTATCTCCATCCAACCTTCCGGAAAAAAAACAAAAATACAAAACATCCATCCTCATTTAGCACCAGGTGTCTTAGACAAGCTCTTGCAAAGATAATAAAAGCGTTCGCTACCACATCCGCACCAAACTCTCAACTCCCGCAACTTGGCGTGGACCATTAAAAACAGGAAATGGGGTTCTCATTCCGAGGGAGCACAACACACAACACAACACAACACAGCACCACCCAGCACCCACGCTGTGCAAACGCTGCCTTTGTCGCGCTTGTTGTTGTTTCTTTATTTTATCATTCTTTCTTTTTTCAAAGGCTCTGGCGCCTCTCTCATCTCCTACTGCTTACTTTGTGTTGGCTCGGTGCTGCACCACTCCCACGGTGTCGCCGACTGTCTGCAATTATGACAGAGATGAAGAGTGAGACGCACCCAACGCACAAGGGTGAGAGAGAGGGAGCAAGAGAGACACAGAGAGATGGAGAAAAAGGGAAAGAGAGAAAAAGAGACTGAGCAAAAGTCAAAAAACTGTCACCAGCACAACAAAAAAGCACCACAACATAAATTAACACTCAAGTAAACTGTGCTCTTATTTTGACTTTCAAGTGAACTGTGTTCTTACTTTGACATTCCCATCAGAGTTCACTTGAATGTTAAAGATCAGGTACACATCGATCACACATCACACACTCATCAAGTTAACCAACCTACAGTACTCTGGGATAAAGGTCATAGTTCAGGATAACCTGGTCTAACTCCACTATGCTCAGGGTGGGCTGGGCGGGGTCGTGGTGCTCTCTGACGCCCCCCGCAGGTGACACAGCGAACAGGGAGGCTAGGTATTGCCGCAGCTCCTTCTCTTCCTCTGCAACACACACACACACACAAGATGGCAGCATGATGATCAGGGCCTTCAGTCAGTCAGCCCACGCAATCCCACTCCATTCGCTGTTGCTTGATCAGACAGACTGACACTTCTACCAGCAGAACAAGAGCTGAGTGAGAAGAATATATTTTCAAGCACGATGCAGAGGATTGAAATGTGTAAAGGAGTGAATGGCTGCTTGTTACCTTAACAAGAGAAAACACATTACATTTTTATTTTTACGTCCAGGTCACTGGTTTTGGCAATGAAATTCAAATCCATCACTGCTGTCAAAAGTGGAAATGAAAGATCCTGGCCCTTGCTGAACTTTTTGGACGGGGAGTGTGTGTGTTTTCTTTTTTTTTTTTGGATGGGTTTGGATGGAGGCTGAGGTTCACGTCTTTAATACAAACAGGAGCCGGCTTGGATGAGTCAGTCTGGTAGGCGCCCTGAGGCGTGAACCCCCGAACGCCCCTGTCGGGCTGATCAAACGACCAGTGCCATCAGTCCACAGCCAGCAGGAGGTAGCGATGGAGGAGGGACTGAGGAACGATGCCCGGCTGAAAGGGTTAGGCGGGTGGGTAGTGGGGTAGTGGCCCAGAAGTGTGGGGGGGCCGGGGTTAGAGAGAGAGGCGATCAGCTCCACCAGTGTAGCCCACAGTCTGATGGACCACTGA
>JAIFZK010000208.1:1250000-1252500 GCA_027481765.1 Tenualosa thibaudeaui
TTGATTTGAGGGAAAGGCCAGGAGTGAGAGAGAGAGAGAGAAAGAGAGAGAGAGAGAGAGAGAGAGAGAGAAAGAGAGAGAGAGAGGCAAAAGTTGGAAAGTGGGAGAAAAAAAACAAGAAAACAAACAGGATGCTGCTCCTGTAAACAGACTAAGGGAAAAGCTACACACACACCAACACTTATATATGTACACACACACACACACACACACACACACACCAACACTTACATATTTACACACACACACACACACACACACACACTCACCTCTCTCTCTCTGGAGAGGAAGTGCACTGTGCAACATGTAACCTCTAAGCTCACAGCTCTGAAAACACTCATTTCTCCCTTTCCTCTCCCCTTGGTGTGTTAGCAGTGTGTTTCCAAAGCAGGCGCAGTACGTCTGCTATCTGCTGTGTGTACATAAACAGCAGCAGGATTACTATACCCCTCCAGCCTTCTCTTCTCACACACCTCTTATCTGCTTTGCAATACACGCCTGTTCATCAAAGAATGTTGCTCTTTCATGGATTTCCACCATTTTATTCTCCATAAGCAAATAAAGCACTTTAATTACTTCAGAGGAAATGTTCTCTTCAAACAATATTGGCCCTTCATTTGCATTTGTAAACAGGAAATGGAGAAGATAATAGCTATCTCTTACATGTTCTTCTGCACTCTCTGAGACTTGTGTTTTATTTCATTTTATTTGACCTGATCTCCTATACAATACAATATATATTTTCCTACAGCAGTGAATAGAACACTGAATAGACAAGTGTCTCCTATTAAGCTCAAAGCTGTGACTGAGTGGTGTGGGTAGGAAGAATGGATGAGAGTGCAGGTGGCACGTAACAGACAGAGAGAGGGAGAAAAGAGAGATGCGGTGATAGTGAGTTCATTCAGACAGACTGAAGTGCCGCTGAAAGTGAATGGGAATTAAAGGCAGACTGCAGACTGTAGCCGCGCGAGAAAACGTGAGCGCTAGCCTAGCCTTGGGCTTTCATTTCACGCTCTTTCCACAGAACAGGAAAACGCCCTCTGCACTTCTCTCCTCACTTCTCCTCTCCTCCCCTCTCTTCTCACCTCCTCTCCTTTCTTCAGGGCCTTTGCCTGGATGAAAGAGTAATGTGCGTGCCTGCTACGGTCCTAGCGCTCAGAAAGTAGACAGAGGTGACGGATGTAAAGACACACTCCCAGACTGTCTATCCCACATTCCCCAAAGGCTACAAATACCTTCACTTCCTCCACTGCCTCCCTCCACACAATCACAGCAAAGGCAGCTGGCTGCAATGCTGTCACCCCAAAAACAAACTCTCTCTCTCTTCTGTTAGTGGAAAGTAGGCAGCTACTGGAGCTGTTGTGCTCTAAATAAAAAGGGCCCGAGGCTTGAAGGGGGTGGGGGTTGGTTAGGGCTACACCTTTTGCGTCTGATGGAGCTGCAGTGTGTTATCTTCAAAGGCGTTTTAAGCAGCCCACTCCAAGCGAGCCACTTAAACAGTGCCAGCCAACCCCGCGGCTCTCCACCAGCTAGGCTCTCTCTGGCCAGGACCCACCAGAGAGAGAGAGAGAGAGGGAGAGAGACAGAGAGAAAGAGAGAGGGAGAGAGAGAGAGAGAGAGAGGAGAGAGATGGAGAAAGTGGGAGGGGGAGAGAGAAAGAGGCCGTGACAGGTGTGTGTGTGTGTGTGTGTGTGTGGACGTGCTTTGGAGAACTCTGACGTGCGCAGGTGGAGAGGATTTTCGACAGTCACTCATCCTCCGACTCTGAAGAGCAGAGCCGCGCGCTGACTGGATTCGGACGTGTTTGCTTGTGTGCTCTGGCAGGCTGTTATGACAACACCCCGCACACACACATACACACTCACACACACACACACACACACACACACACACAGCTTAGAGTATGACGTTGGCGCAGCTGCCACCCTATCACATAGTGAAGGCAGCCTTTTTCAGACGTGTTCTCTGCACCCCAATGCCCCCAAAGCTGTGTGACTCCACCTCAGCTACCTGACAGCCTCCACCC
Organism: Tenualosa thibaudeaui; assembly: GCA_027481765.1. NCBI lineage: Eukaryota > Metazoa > Chordata > Actinopteri > Clupeiformes > Clupeidae > Tenualosa > Tenualosa thibaudeaui. Next base: position 1,252,027 of record JAIFZK010000208.1, read on the forward strand.
AACCCTACAGGATGAGTTAGCTTCAGATGTTTAGAAGAGTGTGCATTTAGAAGGCAGTATATGTATGTGTGTGTGTGTGTGTTAAGGTGTGGAGTTAAAAACATGTCTGCTGTGTGTGAGTGAACATGTTGTTGAACAGTTCAGTTTATATTCATCTACACATTACTGTAGAGATGGCCAGACATTTCCCTGAGATGTAATAATATTTGTCTGGATGCATGTGGATGAATGCACTTTACGTGTCCACATGAGAATGTATGTCTGAGCATATACACCCTGGAGGACACTGCAGATTATGGCAGCGTGCCTTTGTTTGTGTTACAGTGGTGTGTCTGTGTGTGTTCTTCTATGTTTGTATGTGTCTCTGTCTGTGTGTGTGTGGTTGTGCACATTTGAAGGTATACGCGTGTGTGTGTGTGTGTGTGCGTGTGTGTATGTGTATGTAATGTACAGTATGTGTGTGTGTGTGTGTGT
>JAIFZK010000208.1:1257500-1275000 GCA_027481765.1 Tenualosa thibaudeaui
CACAAGGAGAAGACAGTCACATTCTGCACCATCAACAACTCCACTCACAAACACACACACACACACACACACACACACACTCAGCCTCCCATAAGACTTAAATCCCAAAAGCTAACAGCACGCAGGGGCGGCAGGGGAAGCCGTGTTTGAACACATTTCCCATTCCTCTGGGCCGCGCTGTTTACTCTCACGCCCAGGCACAGGTGGACTTAATCACCAACAGGCCGGCTGAGGTGGGGGAGGGGCGGGGCAGGGCACAGGAGGATCTGACCCAGCACCGGGCCAGATCAGGGCCGTATCTGTCCTACAGGCAGGTGTCTGGAGACTCCTTCACAGGTTGTGCACTAATGGTTGGCCTTACATTCTTACTCAGCAGTCCAAACTTTCTTCTTCTGCAGCAAGATGTGCTTCTCCACAATCCACAATGATTTTTATGTGTGTCTAAGAGTCTCTTTCTGTGTGTGTGTGCATGTGTGTGTGTTTGCTTGTATTTGTCTGCAGACGTGTATGTGTGTGTGTGTGTGTGTGTTTGTTTGTCTTTGTCTGCAGACGTGTGTGTGTGTGTGTGTGTGTGTGTGTGTGGTGAAAGAGCTCTGCACAAACAGCAGCCCCAGCTAAGGAGGGGAGGTGGACACATGAACACCAAGACAGGGGGACTGGCTCACCTGGATGGGAATCATTCTGTGGAGCTTCAGTGCCCCCTTCTGGTGGAACCTGGCAAAGCAGCCGATGCAGTAGTCTTCTCCGCACTCAGCACACATCTGACAGCCAGAGAGAGAGAGAGAATTAAAAAAATGACCACAGTTACTCTGCCTGTGTACCTGTAGATGGAACAGCAGCTCCTTGCTCTGATATATATGCTCTTCAGGTTGGGTTCAAATAAGCACTGAGATGATTAATATTTCCCGTCGCCCCATGGGAGCCCATTATTTCTTTGACTATAGCAAATATATGCACATAACCTTCAGGTACACAGTAGCCAAAGAGGCCATCGGGATGACAGACTGACAGAAAGACGGACGGACAGACAGACGGGCAGACTGACAGACAGAGATTTAGATGAACTGATGAGGGCATGCACGTGTAGATGCCAACTCTTAAATGAAGCAGACAGAATTTAATCCTTTTCAAATCCTAACCTTCCCCATTTCCCCATCACATGATATGAATGGCAAAGGCTCTCTCAGTCTCAGTCTCTCTCTCTCTCTCTGTTTCTCTCCTCTCTCTCTCTCTCTCTCTCTCTCTATCACACACACACACGCACGCACATACACACTTTCATTCCTGTCCCTCCACCAGTCTGGATGGCATCTCCATGTCTTCTACAAGCACAAACAGCCTGGCTGTGTCTGTAAGCAATCAAACCCACTGGTCACAAACTCTCCGGATCCAAAACATGTTCCCTCAAACACACACACACACACACAGACACACTTACACACACACATGCATACACATGCACTCACAAAAGCACTCACACACGCACTTACTCACGCACACACACACACACACACTCATGTGGCACACCTGCCTGCCAGTCCTTCTGCTCCATATCCCCTCAGTTGAGCCAGGCAGGCAGGCAGGCTGGTTGGGGCACAGGAGCTGTCAGCCAATCTGCCCCTCACCCAAACTACCCAAGGGACACATGTCCTTACTGGAACAGACCTGTGGGCTCCTACTGCTGCCCCATAAACACAGATACACACACAAACAGTGCCCCTTCCTCTCTCACACACAATTTCTCTCTCTCTCTCTCTCACACACACACACACATACACACACACACACAGTGCCCCTTCCTCTCTCACACACAATTTCCCTCTCTCTCTCTCACACACACACACACACACACACACACACACACACACACACACACACACACACACACACACAGTGCCCCTTCCTCTCTCACACACAATTTCCCTCTCTCTCTCTCTCACACACACACACACACACACACAGTGCCCCTTCTTTTCTCACACACAATTTCACACACACACACACACACACACACACACACACACAGTGCCCCTTCCTCTCTCACACACAATTTCCCTCTCTCTCTCTCTCACACACACACACACACACACACAGTGCCCCTTCCTCTCTCACACATAATATCTCTCTCTCTCTATTACACACACACTCACACACAGAGACTGAAGATGTCCCAGTTCTTCAGCGGGCCTGTGGCCAATGAAAAAGTGAATAAGGCCCAGGACAGGAGAGGAAGGGAGAGGAAGAGGGAGAGGATTAGGGGAAGGGGGAGGAAGAGGAAGAGGAAGAGGGAGAGGAAGAAAGAAAGGGAGAGGGAGAGGAAGAGGAATAGGAAGAGGGAGAGGGAGAGATGGAGGGAAAGAAACATGACAGCACACAATGAGCAGGACAGGACAGGACAGGACAGGACAGGACAGGACAGGAGACACAGTGTGGAGAGAGAGAGGACGAGACTAGGGTGGGGGAGGGTGAGGGGGGGTTGGGTTTGGGTGTCCCCTTCCCCTCCATGTGTGCAGCTGCAGCAGCCATTACCATCTCTTTAATGGGCCAAATAAAAAGGGCTCATTGCACTGCAGTGGCGGCAATGGCTCCGTCTCCTCACCTCGACTCGCTTCGCTACGCACCAGAGACCAACGACCACACAGGAGGGACCGGCTACTCTCTCTCTCTCTCTCTCCCTCTCTCAGACGGGCTGCTCTCCCTTAAAGAGGGGAGCAGTGTCGTCTGGGAGCGGTGTGGCCATTAAGGGCAACTTTATCAAAGGCCATCACTGGAGCACAGGGACCTCCCGTTGCCACTGATGTAAGGAGCTGGTTAGGCACAGCAGAGCTCAGGGAACAGCCCCCAGAGAGAGAGAGAGACAGAAAGAAGCGAAAAGTGAAGAGAGAGAAATAGAGGTAGCCTTTTCTTTTACCATTCCTTTGTATTCCTGTTAGGGAGACATGGGGGGGGGGCAGAGCAAAGCTCATAGTGGGAGAGTTTAGTCCAAAGCAAAAACAGCCTCAGAGACCCCTACTAACAGGGCATAGGGCAGGAGCAGAGCTGATCTGGGAACAGTGGTGTGGGGCAGAGGGGATGCTGGTAAACAAGAGGAAACATGGCAGCTCAGTCACAAGCAAAATGAAAGCAAGGGAATTGACAGAGAGCAGAAGGGAAATAGCCTTGAAAAGGGAGAGAGAGAGAGACAATAGCACCAATTGGGATTCAAACGTTTGCAGAAGAGGTTAGACACACTAAGAGAGCTGCTTTCTGTGGAATTTAATTATATAAAAAGCAATTGTCTCGCGTCAGATACGCCGAGTCACTTTTCTCTGCAATGCCTAGTGAGAAACAAAATAATTTTAAAAAGTTTCTTTTGAATGGGAGTAAAATGAAGCCAGCATAAAGAGTTAAAGAGCACGAAGAATTAACTCTCATTGTCTCATTGTGTTAACCATCTCATTAGAGGCTGGTGTCGCTGAGGTATAGATCAGCAATGCCTTTATATGTGTCCTTGTGTGTGTGTGTGTGTGAGTGTGTGTGTGTGTGTGTGTGCATGTGCGTGTGTGTGTTTGACCTACCAGACCTGCTGACCTGTCTTCACACTGCCCACATACTCTCCCCTTGAGTCGAGGTCTTCGGCTGATAGCCTGTTCAGCTGCCCTGGTAGGTCGCTCAACTTGCTCTACAAATACACACACACACACACACACACACACACACAGACAAACATAGCTCAGTGCATGGATGCTGTTGTTACCAAATCATCTCAGGAACATGTATTATACCACGTACAATATTCTGTCAAAAGTTTTTCTAAAGATACTCCTGTAGTCACCTTAATCTGGCACAAACTTTAACAGCAATCAGATGAAAGCATAATGCCCTTCAAACAAGCAAATATGGCATCTAAGTGCTATATTGGACAGTTAGTGTCAATAATACTATGGAACAATCTTGCAAACAAGCTCTCTTGTTTAATAATGACCGCATATGGAACACATCAACATCAACATCCACGTCAACATCAGCGTCAATGTCAGCATTAATGATGGTTATGTCCGTCAGGGTGGGAGGGTCCAACACAAGTCTAATTAGGCTACACATTCAAAATTAGGTGAACACAGAGGTCACACATTTTTAGGGCGCTACTGTATTTTATCACTCTAACACACACTCTCTCTCACACACACACACACAGACAGGTGCACACACACGCACACACACACACACACACACGCGCGCCCTTATTGAGATGGAGGAGGTGGAGAAAGCTGTTAGCCCAGCGGCACCATTCAGGAGGTGATTTCACAGGAGCTCTTCTATAAAGCGGGTTAAGTAAAGGCCAAGCACATCAGACAAGCTGGCCATGCGGCCAGGGTCAGGGGTCAGCCACGCCTGCGTTCAGCTCTCACTTAATGCACCTCCTTTTTTACCCATGCTCCCTCACTGACCCACTCACCTGCCAGGGGCTCGTCATGGAGAACTCGAACCTTCACTTTTGCCCCGGGGACCTGTGGAAGATTGCAAGACACACACACCAACACACACATATCAAGATATATGTGCACGCACACACACACACACCAACACACACATATCAAGATATATGCGCACGCACACACACACACACACACACACACACAAACAACTTCTCTTTACTATAAATCAAGCGAGAAAAGAAGGCAGACGGCAGAGAGACACACACACTCAGAATGCGTACCTGGGCAAGATTAACTTCTGTGTCTGTATCTGTGTGTGTGTGTGTGTATGTGTGTGTGAAGTGCTAAGGGGAAATGCCAGGTTTGTCTGTGTTTGAAAAGGTAATACACAGAGAGAGCTGTAATTCCCTATGACCCTCACCTTTGGCACTGCATTCTCCCGGTTCCTCCGGGTGCCCACGCCGCTGAGAGTGCCCGTCTGTCCAGACTTCCAGTGGAATCCCCCAGACCTCCTGCCCCAGCAGACAAACACACACACACATACACACACAAACACCGCATACACACTGTCCCGTCAGATCAGAGCATTCATAACACAAGATAATCTTCATGGCCACTGAACAAAAAGATTTAAACCGAGAAGCTCAAAAGTTTTACCCACAAGGCTTCTAAACCAATTCAATTCAACTGACATTTACAACCGGAAGGGTAGGCTAATGCTCAATGCTTCAGGGCTCCCATGAAACTAAAACAGTGCTTTCATTCCAGAGCAATAAGGTCACACTACAATAAGATACTATGCTAGTGCTAACAATAATGAAGCCAATAGTCATGTACAGGTGGTCTGCAATAGCAATCAAGAGTGGGAACTTGGTAAACAAGAACTATCGCCCCCACAGTGGAGAGAGGAAAGCTTCCTTGTGAACTAATAATTCCAAGCCGGGTAAATTTCAACACAGGCCCAAATGTTATTTACATTCGCTGGCAGAATGACTGAAAGACGCCTTCAATTACGTCGCGCATTTATTTATGAGCCTCAGTGCCAGGCTCCATTATTCATGGCTGTCTTACTACAGAGGACGCCTCTGTTTGGGCTGCCACGGCTGCATTGGCCGCCTGACACCGTCTGTCTGTGTGCTGGTACAGCCTTGGTAGTGTTGGGCGAGAGTGTGTATGTGTGTGTGTGTGTGTGTGTGTGTGTGTGTGTGTGTGTGGGAGTGAGACAGATTGAGAGAAGAGAGAAGAGGTGTAAGTAATGAGAGAGAGATGGAAAGACAGGGAGAGAAATAGAGAAGAGGAAAAAGAAAGAGAAACAAAAGTAAATTAAAAAGAAAGTAGAGAGTAACAGAGGGAGAGAGAGAGAGAGAGAGAGAGAGAGAGATCAGAGGCACGGCGAGATTTAGGTAAGGACAGAGAAATAAGGATTGACAGAGTAACGGAGGAGGACAGAAAGAAAAAGAGAGAGGGGACAGGGGGACGTAGGAGAGTGAAGGACAGCGCATCAGCTCTAATCAGGGGTGCAGGCCTTTGAGGAGCACCCATGACATGGGCCAGCCCTGGAGGAGCAGCAGGGATCCCACCCAACACCCAACAAAATTGGCTTCCCCTTCCAAGGGCCTGGAGGCTGGATCCTGTCTTCCCACACTGTCACGCCACACATTAAAAGAACCTGCACCTCCGGATGCTTTCTGTCATGTCAAAAGAGTTTGACAAGTGGTAGCAAAGAGGCAGAGGTCTGCATAAACATTCAAATCCAACCCTGCACACACACACACACACACACACACACATACACACACTTTCTTGACAGCCACACCCTTGCAGGCGGGCAGTAGAGGTGATGAGCTGCGGCAGGTGGCCAGAAGGCTTCTCGGGTGCTCCAACACGTCTGCGCTGGTAATGAGCTGCTTATCTGCTGGCCCTCATCGTCACGGGCCCCGGCTAGCCGGCGTCACACAGAAGAAGAGGAGGAGGAGGAGGAGGAGGAGGAGGGAGTGGTGGGGTGGCGGAGGGGTGTGAAGGATTAGAGACGAAGCAAGCCGCCCTGTCACCGCAGCGGCTTGAGGGGGGAGATGAGGGAGGTGCAGTGGCAGCCGGCGCTGTGCTAACCAAAGCCAGATTAACATCGCGCAGCGGACGTCCAAAAAGCCCCTTTGACAAACAGTCACTCCATATCACACTGCTGCCAGGGTCTTACCTTATGTGCCTTCTCTCTCTCTCTCTCTCTCTCAGCTTTCCTTCTACGGTCTTTCCCTCATTACTTTTCTCTCTCCATTTATTCCTTTCAGTCTGCCGTTCTTTCGTTCTTTTAGCCACTCACTCTCCCGCATGCCTTTTCATGCAATTGCCTTAATGTGACAGCTGATGGACTGGGTGAGCAAACAGTGACCTCGGGTTCACACCACCTTTCACATCAGAGAAACATGGATATGAGGTGAACGGTTGGAGCGCCTGGCTGACCTCCAGCATAAAAGACAGAGATACATCCTTGAATAAACAAAAATGAAATAAAAAATGAAAATAAAACCCTTGATGAGTCTGATCACATCTAATATTTCCAGGCTTGACAGGGGAAAGAATCATACAGCTGTGCTACTACAGGCCAAAACGTACTGATTCAAATCCAACTCCACAGTAAAGTAGAGCATTGACAGTGGGTAAGATTCAGAGGTGAGGGCTGACTGCCTGACTGACTGACTGACTGACTGACTGAGAGCTTGGCCTGGAGTTCAGAGAGACAAGCGAGTGGGACCAAGCAGCTCTGCTCACTCCAACCACTCACAGCAGCTCTGAGGGATGCAAAGCAAACATCTCTCCTCAGTGTAACACAAGCAAGCCAGCTTCTGAACTTCTGAATCTTGACTAGCCTGCTGCTGCTCTCAGCCCACATATTTCACTGTAGCCTTCGTGGTCTACAGAATACCTCTTGCATTTATTATACTAAGCCCTGATGTGTGGGCAGCTTTTTTTTTTCATGTCAGCTTTTTAAACATGAAATAGCCAGTTCATAATAAAGGCTTTTTAATCGCACCTTGTTAGTAATCTTTGGAGTGCCTGAATTAACCCTTCTGCTTTCTGATGGACTGATCCCCTGATATCCAAGAGCACCCGACATACTGTGGGATAAGCTCGGACGACTAGAGCAACCAGCCATCCTCCTTTAACCTCTTGCATTTGCTTTGAGTTTTTCTGGCACCACAAAAAAATTTCAGCGATCCAAATTCAATGTGAAACAATTGATCGACCTTCAACCAGGAACTCTTGTGTGCCCAAGCTGTAAATCAGTCTACAACTGAGAGAACAAGAAATAATAATGCAAATATTCTACGTGCAAATAGACAGCAGACTTCCTAAAACCAAATCTTCCACCATCTGGGTGTAAACTTTTCTTATTGATTTACACATATTATGAAACACGAGGAAGGGCAGGACTCCACATCTTTCATTTATGAGACTAAATGTTGATGCAGTACACCGGCAGAGTCCATATTATAGTCTAGTGCATGGTGAGATCCAGTAAAAGCCATGCTACTGTTTTATTAATCCGGTTATAACTCACAAAGGGCCACCCGATATTGATGTATAGAACTTTAATTGGATGTGCTGCATGTTGCCCAGGAAGACAAAGACAATGAAAATCTAACATACATCTTTATCCCATTATCTTTCAGAGCACTACGCCATCATATGATGTATGACATGCTAACTAACACACTGCCCACCCCATCTCACCTAACCAAGGGACTTAAGCACTTTATTATGATCAAACGATTGTGTACATTTATGTGTGTGTGTGTGTGTGTGTGTGTGTGTGTGTGTGTGTGTATCTGTGGCCTGTCCCCCAACCATAAATTTTGTGAGTATATATACTGACGTCTACCCCAGACAAGGTTCAGGTCATAATTTTCAGTGGTAGCCTAGACAACCATGGCAGGTCAAGCCTAAGTGCATTCATGAAAAATGAGAGAAAACAATCAGATTAATAAGTTGTGATATGTTTCTATTTTTTCACCCGAAGGAGAAGTAATTTCCTGCCTCTTTCAGCTCACATGCCACTTAATCTTAATTTGTTAATGATGAGTGAATGAGAGAGAGAGAGAGCTAAAGAGAAAGAAAGCAAGAAAGAGAGAGAAAGAGAATGAGAGCTGTATAGTGGCAGAAGCCTGAGCAAACGAAGGTGACTCAATTTCCTGAGCCTCACTGGCTGTGATGATTTCATCTGCCGAGATTACACCCACCTCCCTCCTCTAACCCACCCACCCCCCACCCCTCCAAAGTCATCCAAAGAATCACCCCCGAATTACCTCCACTGGAATACACAGCCCAGAGGTGCCCTCAGGACACCACAGAGCAGAGAACCATTCTGGAGCTGCTTTAGTTTATCTGTTTGTTTCCCGTCCACAATCCCCTCGCACTCCTACTGAGTTTGCCTTTGCTCTTTCTGCAGCGCTCTCCTTTATCTTTGGGTCAAACACTATGCACACGCTCAGATCTTCTCTCGCTCGCAAACCCTCCATGGGCCTCGCACTCCTGCCGTCTATTTGCCCCAAAACATTTTGGACTTGTGATCTTGCGCCTGCTGCTTGCCGAGTTCTGCCTTTGTTGCCTTCCCATCGACACCTGTGTGTTGCCAAGGCTGGAAGCTTTGTTAAAGTCCAGACGCACTCTAAATGTACTATCTATTATACGATCCTCCATCAGCCAAATGGATGAGTTATGACTCTGTCTATCTCATTAGATTTCATCTCATCCTTTCCTCTACATTAAGGGCCTTTCACACCAAAAAAAATGTATAACTATAAAAAAGTATAACTATAACGGCAAATAAATACCGCTCTAATGAATGACAACGTCCACATTGCAAACTATAATGACAATGATGTGTGCAACGATCATTGAGATCACTTTCAGAGTGATTTTTAAAACTGTAAAAGGTCATTAGGTGTGAACAGCCCTTTACTCTTTCCTTTAGCAAAGGTAGGACTATTTCTTTTCTGTGCTGAATGGAGATCTCACTGCATGCAGTGGCGACTGGTGGTCACAAAAATAGGGGAGGACGGGGTAAAGTGGTCAGGTGGGTGAATGAGTGGGTAAATGTGAGTAGATGGGATGTGTGGATCGTTGAGAGATACAGAAAGAATTTCAAAACCAGAAAGGTGTCTTTGTGGCTTGCTCTTAGGGGGATTGTTTTAAATAAAATTAATTTGTTTTTTTAGGACACGTCAGCATGGGAAATACCATAAAGTGCAATGAGTATAGTTTGTTTGTGGTAATGTCAGTTGTCTTTTGTGCTTTACACTGCAATATTGTGAAAGTGGCAGAAATTATTTTGAATGAGAGAGAGAGAGAGCTAAAGAGACTGCAACTGCTCTGCAAGCTCTCTATAGTTGCCCTTGTTATCTGAATTTGGCCCTTCATCCCGTCCCCTAAATGCCAGCTCCTGCATGCCCAAATATGCCGTAGCATCAATCAAACGCTTCAGTGTATCCCTTTTACAACGCGCTTTATTGTGCTGTGCCACTTGCAACCGGGCACCCTCGTCCACAAGTTGATCAACGGGCACGCTACCTGGCAATTCTACGTGCACCAACGTGGTAGTTGCACTTGTCGTGACGCTTGGTGGCTCTGTCCAAATTTTTAAGGTCACAAAATCCCTGCACAGACCATGTTGGAGATTTCCCTACCAACAGACAAGGCCAGCATAGACAACTAGTGGTAACACTAACAGTTAGCCATGGGCATCTTTGATACCATGTGGTGTTAAACACACTGATTTCTCTCTGGTTTTTCAATGTCAATGTTTGGAACTGGTCTCCCCTATGTTTTGATTTTCTCATTGTCCTCCAGTGTGTGAAATGGGGTATTTAACATCAACGTCTTGTTTTTCCATCCGTTTTTTATTGACACAACAAAACAAAACTCTACAAAGGTTCAAACTCTCCGCCGTCCGCACCTTCACGAATGACAGGTTAGAAGAGGAGCCCTCAAATCGCCCGGGTTCGTTGTGGATGTCAATGAGGGAGTAAGGGAGGATGATATTTTGATGACCTTTTTCTGTTTTTGAAGTGATAAAATAGAATTATTTCAGCTATTTTGATATGTTTTGCATGTTTATCTATTAAATATCTGTGATTTTTTATAAATTTCTCCTGGAAGTTCTTTCTTTACAAATTTAAGGGAGGATCTTCCTCCTTTTCCTCAATGGAGGAGTCGCCTCTGATTCAGTGTGGTTGCTAGCAAATGGCTGTGCTGGGCACTTGGTAAATGGGTGCAGTGTTTTTGTGATGGGCTCAAGCATGCTATAGTTGCCCCCTACTTCCCATCAGGGACGGTTAAAGTGGCCCTTCAATGATCTTTGACCCCACCCCACCCCACCCCACCCCCTGCCATGCCATGCCGAGATACTCACACTCTCTCCTCCTTCTCTCTGCTCATGCTCTCCCTGAGCTGCTGCAGTCGGCTCTCCATGGCCGTGTTTTCCTGGGCCAGCTGCACCGTCTCCATGCGCAGCTCCCGTAGGTTTCTAAAGGACACACAGCCACATCTCCATTACTCTAACTGGCAGGCCACACTCCCCAGACTGTGTCAAAGAGTCCCACGGCAGGAGCCAGAGTTTGTGTTTGTCAGCTACTGGAGTACACAGACTGCTGCCCACGAAGATAGTGAGAATGATAAGGAGCAGATGATGTGACACCCCATATAAGTAAGTGAGATGAACTAATTTGTGCTGACAATGACCAATTCGCCTACCCCTTTTAAACATAAATGAAAAATAACTGATCCTTTCTTATGCTCTTGTCTCTAGAAGGAAGACAGAGAGAAATTGTAGATGAAAGCAATTCACATTTATGTGGCATCAGTAGTTGTCAACAGACCTGACAGACCTACCCAAACTACAACACATACACACAGACACACACACACACACACAGAGCTTCACTGATAAATTCAACATCAAAAGTATCAAAGCCTTTATCGATACAAACCTGGTATTTAACTTAACAGACTTGGGTTTGTTAGGAAGGACGACAAAGTCATTTAGATTCATGGTTAAACCGTGTTATTTCCTCCTGTAAAAGAAAATATCCAAATCACGTTAACTGACATCATGACCTCAAAATAGGCTAACAGTTAGTAGCCAGAGAATTCAGAGATCATTCATGACATGTTATCAAAAATAACTAAAGTAGGCAGAATTTGACATGCGTCATCTTTATAGCATCATATTAATGCAAGATGTATAGGATAGATTCCGTGAATAATAATATTAAACATTAATCCAAATTAGCAATAACTCACTTTGAAATCTACCCTATACTTGCTATCGATATCAAGCCAAACTTCTGCACGGCAGCTAAGTAAAGTTATGGGAACGACCGTAGGTACCTCTGTTCAACAGTTTTAAACGCTAAAACTGAATGAAAATACATAGCTATTTACAGGTTTTAGTGTTCCGTCTGTTCAGAAGATGCTAACTTTCAGTGGTCTGCTTTGTCAGCTGTACGGCACCCTTACAACATGTGTGTATCGTTTCCATAGAAACGTAAATCATGGAAGGTCTCGCGATAACATCCGGAAGCGGGTGTGTGTTGTGTGACTACCACTGATGAACATTATGGGTTCTATTATAAACAAGACAGATACTTTGACCAACTGCAATGTAGGTGTTCAAATAACGGCAAGGAGCCCACATAGGCTAAAAACCATCTCTTCCCAAATCGAGGCCCCTTGGCTTCCGCAGTCAGCAGGGAATCTATTATTAAATTATCACAGCAGCACTGCAGTTATTTTACTCTCAGTGTCTTGCAGTCATTAGGAACCTCATTAAAACCTATCAAAGACTAACTGACTGATCAAAGTAGTTCGACATGTGTTCTGTTATTGAACATGTGCAGAGTTTGAACAATAGACGTCTTTCACTTATTGAAAATAATTAAAAAGGCTACACAGTGCCATCATAATGTTTAATTCTTTATAGCACAGCCTCTGTTATCTTTAACAAACAAATTAAACCCTTTGGCAAAAAGAATTTATTAATAAATCAATCTGAATGGAAAGCAAATTAAAGCCAGGCCTGTAATAGTTTCTAGAGCACAGGGCATATGGTGCATCCAATTAATGCAAGTCTAACACCTGGTGATGGCAGGGTCTAATTTGGTGATCTTATAGGTGGCTGTACTGTTTTCACTGTCTGGGTCAGCGAAGTTTGACTCAGAATTGGCTCTTGGAAAAGGGAGATTGCAGGTCTCTGTGTTTAGGTGTTAAACACGTTAGTAGCATGCAGATTTAGTTCAACGTGGGTTTGAGCTCTGTTCTTTTCTCCGGAAAGGTGGTTAATCAGCGGTCTACAGCAAACCAATTCTCTATAAAATTATGTTTTTTGTGTGTTTAGTTTACTTATTTTGTTTTCTTTTTTCTCAATAATTTCATTTTCTATATTTCACTGTTCTTTGTCTTTATCTTTGTAGAGCACATTGAACTGCCTTTGTATGAAATGGGCTATATAAATAAACTTGCCTTGCCTTGCCTAAGTGTTGCAGACGCCCTGGCAGTGTCATTAGTTCATTAATGTCATTGTGGGCGTGGATGCAAGTCCTTCTTGTCCATCTGCTGAGCAGAGGCAGGTCAGTGTCACCCATAACAATAGCTCCAGCCCCTCATCTGTATTCCACGGAAATCGAAAGTTTCAGATCTGCTATTGCAAAAGCATTCTTCCGTAGCTTGCCCTTCCACTCGTCCATCCATCCGTCCATTCTTCCATGCATCCATTCCCCGCTTACCTCCCTCCCACATTCCACCTCTCGCTCTCAATCTTCCCTCTCTCTTACTCTCGCTCTCCCTTGGTTACCCTCTTCCTTTTCACTATGAGCACTGAGCACAAGGCTGCATTGCCTCAGCAGGTGCATGTCACACCCAGCCTTCACTCTGTGCTGTTGTTTCCCACCTTGGTGTCGGTGCAGAGAACAGTTAGTAGGCTAAAGGTCACCCCTCTTTCACCACCCCTCTGCACAGCTACGAGAGCGGTCAGGGCGGGGTCATGTCCTACCACTCAAGCCTGTCTTTCTCACCCGCTGCTTAATCTCAGGCTGTTATCACAAGCTAGCCTTGCCAAAAAAAAGAGGAAAAAAAGTAAAGAAAAAGGAGGAGGGAAAAAAAAACTGAAAAGAATGCAATCCCATTCTGCAAGTTTGGCTCCAGCCGGCGGTAAGACAGCCAGGCGTGTGGCAGAATACTGATGAGAAAGACACAGCATCCAAAAAGGAACATGAGAGAGAGAAAGAGAGAGAGATGAAGGGAGGGGGGCCAGTGAGGATAAGGAATAAGGCAAAGATGTATACACTGAGGAAAACAGAGACAAGAAGTGGACGTGGCAACAGAATGGTACATGAAAAGGACAGACATGTAGGTGAGGGTCATTAATCCATTTAAGCGCTGTAGCTGTTGAAGAGGCCATCCAAGAAGCCATTTGTTTGTCCGGAGTCTGCAGTGCGCATTAAGCAGGTATCAGACCTGCACTAATAGTCCTAGCAGTTGCAACAAGCTAACCGCTAGCACACACAGGCATTTTTCACAACTTCCATTATCACACTGACTTGTACACAGCAGCGTTACAAGTGATCCTGAACTTCCACATTTACACGCATTCCTATCTTGGCGAGCTGCACACATTATAGGCCTCTGGGGAATGTTCACTCAGCACCTATGCAATTAGGCTCCTCCACAGTCAACTGCCCCTCTGCTAATGGGACTGTCTTCTCGACACTGCATGTTCTGCCCATGGATGACGAATGGCTAGGCTTTTAATTACCAATATATAAATCAATGGTATTGGCAGCCCCCTCAGATACTACTTTAACAATAGCTGGCGATGGCCATGAGCTGTGATGCATGCCAGATATTTAAAAATATCCACCTCTCAAATACATCAGAGCAAATAACAATAGTGAGTCAAGTCTAGGATGCCAGGGTCTGAGACTCCAGCCTATTCTGCCCTGCAGGTTGTGGGTGGTGGTGGTGGAGGTGGTAGTGATGGTGGCGACATCTGAGAGTGTCATATCTATCAGTCTCTCACAACTCAGAGTGGGAGAGGGGCTATGAGGCAGCTTGTGCGTCTTCCTTCAGGAGCCCCAAGGTCAGCGGTGCAGTCTCAGAGCACGTCTTGCCTCAATGGCGGCAGCGGTCATTTCACAAACACTTGTGCCAGGCAAATGAGAATGGAAAAGGGTAACATGTTTAGGGAGCAGGTTAAGAGAAAGACAGAAATACAAAGTGAGAGATGAGGAACAGAGAGAGAGAAAAAGTAAAAAAAAAAGAAAGAAAAAAACAAAACATAACAAGCAACTCTGCATGAATCTTACAAGCGTGAAAGTTCTTGTAAAGGAGCTGTGGCAGTCAGGGACAACCGCCCCACAAACGCTCTAAGCTCAGAGCGAACCAAATTTATGACAGGCGAGACCTCTGAGGCTACCAGTCACTGATAAGTCTGCAGGCGGTGGCGGCAGTAGCGGGCCACAGAAGACACGGGGGGGCGGGGGGGACAGGAGGGACTGGCTCCATCAGTTAATTAGGCCATCTTCTCCCAGCCCTCATGCTCCAGCTCCAAGCTGTGGCTCTAAGCAGCACCAGAGCAGAGGGGGCGAGGCGAGGCCGTGACAAGAGGGGGCACCCGGTCGCCTGACATCCCTTTAGCACTCAGACATCTCTCTCTCTCTCTCTATCCCCCCCCCCCTCTTTCTCTCATTCTCTCTGTATCTGTCTGTCTGTGCTGGTGTATCCGGCTAACCCTCAACAAATTTAAGCAAAGATGGGGACAGTCAGAGATTGAAAACAGAATTTTAATAGAGAGAGACAGAGAGAGATGAAGAGAGGGACAGAGAGAGAGAGAGGGAGCAAGGAGAAAGAGAGGGAGGAAAGAGAGAGAGAGAAAAAAAAAGAAGGAGAGAGTTTATGTTAACTGTCTGACACGGTGACCTGCAAAGCTGTCACACCACATTTCAGTTCTCCGAGCCTCCCTCCATGAATTCTGATGGGTTTGCTGCGGATAGATGGCTCTGAGAGATAGGCTACTGAGAAGACTAGGGGCTGGGGGCTAGTGTGAAAACATCACTGTCAGAGCACCGGCATGCTGTTTTTTCAATTTCATTTTTATCTGACCAAGTGGAGTGTTTGGAGACCACTAGATGTGTTAGCGTCCAAATGCAATAATCCAGATCTCACAATCGTGACATATATTTCGTACTTTACTGTGAGGAATCTTTCAATCATAAACATTGGAAATGCTTAAACAAAACTTGCTTTCAAAAATAAAAATGTTTGAAGACTTGCCCACTCACCTATGTGAGAGATTGGGATGATTAGTGACACTATGCAAGATGATGACTGTAGACACATGTGTATGATTGTCTAATGACTCCTATCTGTGGCCCTGCACTGCCATCTATAGGTGATTTAATGAACATGTGCAGAGCTGCCTATCACTCAGAGAGAGTCATTGGCATACAGCACTTCAACTGAAAAAAACAACATTCTGGTGATAAATGATTACCATCCTGCCACTACAAGGATCAAAATGCAGATTGATTCAAGATGCATTTTTTTGCACTAAATGCGGTGTTGTTGTTTGTAAAAATCGCAGGATTTCCTGAACCTTAGGTTTCTCTCTCTCTCTTTTTTTTTCCTTCTGCTTTTTTTCCCCAGATTACAAGCCTTCCCCATCTCAATCCGGCATTGAGATCAGTGAGAGGGGAGCTCTGGTCCAGCAAGGGCTGCTTACAGGTGATAAGAGGCTAATATCTCATCCTCACTGTAATAGCGCTACTGCACCTGGCCCAGAGGCTGTGTGTCACTACACATTCTAAGCCCACATCTCTGAATTTTTTGAACTTTGCATTTTTTTTCTTTTAATCGCCTGCAGGCACTTACGGTGCATCAGCAAATATGTAAAATCGATAAGGACAGTGGGGGAACCATCAGAGATTAATGCTACCCATCCTCACCTGCCTTATCATCATCTTCAGTGCCCCTTAATCGTCGTCAGCATCAGCAGCGACCGTCGTCATGGTTATCACCGTAGCTGGGTTACGAAAGGCTTACGCTTTAACGTGAATCATTGGCTGAATCTCTCTGTAATCGCTTCTCATAATCTCCTTATGATAATCATTTCAATCCCTTCAAATGATTCACAGCTCAGACCCACAGCGCTGTACCTACAGGAGGGAGGGAGGAGGAGAAAGAGGGGGCTGATGTTGGAGCCATCGCTGAAACATTAGCTCAGCTCTTAAGTTTGCCTGCGCTCTGCTACTGATACTGTGGCTAGATTTAATTAGGAACCTGGGTGCGAACTCATTTATCCCGCCTGGGTTCTGTAAACAAGCTTGGTGCTTATTAAAGCATGACGCGGCAAAACACCAGCCTACCACCTGTGGTTTTTAATCACAATGATATTAAACCACCTACTCACCACAATCATCGACGATTTCTGCCTTGACGCATCCAAAAATATAGGCCTATTATCACCTCCCCCTCCCCCTTTTAAGCTCTGATCACAGCTCACGGCCCTTCAGTTTCTCACCAAACCGTGCCCCCCACATTCAATAAACACACCTTTCTCTCTCTCTCTCACTCTTTCTCGCTCTGTCTTTCTCTTACCTTCTCTTCCCCTGTGACAGAGGCCAGGCGGCCCCCTCACTGCTGCCATTTCTGACACGGCAGCACTTTTCTCCAAACTCCTGTGATTAAAGAGCAGCTTAAGAAAGCTGCTTAATTTCATGGAAGAGCACACAGTGAGGCCAGAGATGGGCTGATTAGCACACGACTACAGCATTATTAATAAAAGAGGAGGGGAGGGAAGGAGGTGGAAAGGTAGATGGCAGGGAAAAGGCAATGTGTGTATGTGTGTGCATGTGTGTGTGCGTGTATGTAGCTGGAAAAAGAGGAAGCACAGGAGAAAAAAACAACGGAAGAGAGAGAGAGAAACCAAGAAATGGAGAATTCAAAGCGTATTCTTTTACACAAACACACACTTTTTTTTCTTTTGCAGGTAAGTGTTTTTTAATGTGGGTCATTACAGTTATTAGTGAGGC
>JAIFZK010000208.1:1280000-1375000 GCA_027481765.1 Tenualosa thibaudeaui
ACACACACACACACACACATCTGCCGCTACCCCCCTCATGGACACATATGCACACAGATAAGACAAATGTTGCCTTTGTTTGCATGACCACAAGGGGAGTCATTAAGTAGCAAAAATAAAATCCCATTCAACTAGCATATGGATGCAAACAAAGAGCTTAGTACTAATCAATTTGAAATTAAAAACACATTAGAACAATGCTGGGCTCTTCTTTTCTCTGGCTTTCCAAATGGGAACTGACAAATAACTTTACAGCATACATCAATCTCCTACAAACCAATTTAAAAAAACATTATGTCAATATTGTAGCCATATGCTTGATTTGTTCTTGGACATTCTGCTCCAAGTTGCGAGATGTAATTCTTCACTTTGATCCTAACCTGACCGATTCTTAATGCCACTCTAGCCCTATAATGGTTTAGAGAGCACTCACCAATGTGGGCCCTCAGCCTCTGGTACATCATGGGGATGTTGGTGACGGAGCCATCCCTCTTGGTGAAGGCCCCCAGGGCGGTGTTCTCAGGGGAGAACTGATGCTGCCAAGAACCCTTAAAGTAAACTGCGTTCACCAAAGCTAGGCGGCTGAGTGGGCCAAAATCATCACTGGAGAACAGCTGCCAGATCTTACCTAATTCAAAGCCGGGGAGAAGAGACAAGGGGGGGAAGAGAGAAGATGAGAGGAGGAGAGGCGGAAAGGGGTAACGGCACACAGTTAGTAGTGAAGGGCATGAAAGGACAAAGTCATAATTTTTGTAGCTAGAAAAAAGAAAGAAAAAATCATTAGAGTATATTTGAGCTACATCGGCTGCATAAAATCCCCTGGACTATGTTCAGGGTAATAGAGTGGAGGATTGGATCCAGGTGACTCGGAGTTTGACTCATTTGTACTCCAACTCTAGTTGGGTGGAGGAAACTTGGTCTTAGCTAATGCTAATGCTCAAACTACCACCATTTGGCTAATCAGACCAAACAGACTCCAGTGATTAATGACATCCATCAAAACAACTTTCAAAACTATAGCGTAGATTTAAATCTACTCTCAAACATACAGCATCGTGCATTCAGTCAAAACTTCAACCCTCTTGTGAACTGTTAAACTCCCATGTTGGTATTGATGTTCGTGCTTAGCACTTCTGTCCAAAGTGTCCAACAAAATGCTATGTTGCTGATTAAAAATAGCAATTATTAAAAGTAAATGGATTGAGCATATCTCTTTATAGTATAATATAACAACAACAAAAGCAACCATGCAACAATGACAATCTGCCTCATTCATCGATATGGAATTGTATTTAATTTATACTCATGGTCCCATTACAAATATTAAAATCAATACATTATTATTATTATTATTATTATTATTATTATTATTATTATTATTGAGAATCCCAAAGTGAACTGTTTTATGATTTGCAAAAAAGCAAGCATAACATAGAAACCTAACAATGTATAACTGCATTTCCTCATCAGCAGATGTGTGGCTATTAGGATATTGATGTCCTACCTTGGTCTCTTGATTTGTTGTCTTGCACTTTGTGTAGTGCCTTAAATCTGTCATGATAAGTGAGCGAATGTGAACATACACAACACTGTGGCCTGATTCATTCCCTACAAGCCTACACCACCTCTCTGAGTGCCATGTATGCAGCTGTGGAAGGACAAGGACACAACAGAACTGAATCACCTACCGAATCTCCTCACTGCTGTACACAAGTCTGGGGATTAATAGATGCGTAGTTGAGAACAACAGCACCTAGACTACAGGCTACCTTTTTAAAACACACAGATTGTACTTCTAATTGGTATGTAGTGCACAAAATCAAGCCACAGCCAAAGCATTAATCTAAAGTGTCTCCATGGTTCTGCTAAATGGAGAGCATGGAGCATTTCTGCTTGGGAACGCACACCATCCCTCAGTTCTGATCAAGTCTACAGCGCCATCTCTCAGCAGTTCCACATGTAAAAGCAGTACAAGATTTAATTAAACATATTTTCCCATCTCCAATGAAATGACTCCATAATAATAACAACAGTAATAATGGCTTGTTATCAGCGCAGGGAGGCAGGGGGATTGTGCAGGCATTAGACTACTATCTTTGAAGTCTGCTTAATGTTGTGACAGTGAGAGGAACCATTAGGCAGTAGAAGGCAGAGGCAATCTCATCCCCGGTTACAAATCTCTGCAGATTTGAAATCTTATTTAGGCTAGTGGCTAAAATGAACCAACTGAGGAAGAGCTGCAAGACGATCAGGGGACTGTTTTTTTTTCTCTCTCTCTCTCTCTCTTTCTCTTTCTCTCTCTCTCTCAGAACTAATGCAGTGGGAGATTTATGGCTTTGTGTGTCTTTCATCATCATTACAGGCTTTTTCACTCAACCCCTTTAAGGAAAAACAAAGTTTATCATTTTGCCTGGTGGATCCTTCAGAGGGCTCAGAAATAAGTCAGAACACTAACTTATGAGCAAAGAGTCAAAATGAAGAGTGATTTTTTTGTCTCTTTTTGGAGGGCTGATAATGTTCATTATTGCTTTGTGTGCAGTTTTGTGTAAATGCATTTGTGAACACAAGACAAATAACATTGCACCCTCATGAATAGCAACAGAGGCAGATCCAGTGCTTGTCTCACCATATAACTCAATATGAAATGCTAATACAACCACTGGCTCTGGGGAGCATAGCAATGCACCTAGTTCCTGGAAACTTGGTCTTTGTATTTAGGAGGTGAGCAGCAAGCAATGCATGTATTATACACTGTGAATGGAATTAATTGGGAATTTGGACTGGAATCACTTGCTGTGGCTGATTGGAATTTCAAATGAATTACAGTACTGTTTTGCCTTGTGAGTGCGGTGGGACTATTTCTGGATCACTTAGGCTTCATTGAGCATGTGCAGAGCGTCGCTCACATTAACGGTAATGAGCTCGGCTGTGATCATTAGCATCCATCGTGACGATCATTTTAACATATCAGTACACGAGAAAATGCACAGTTTGGGGGGAAAAATACACAGTCTAAACGACACTTTTAAATGTGACCCTGACGCTTAAACATAATTGAAACAAAATGAAATGGAGTGGAGAGGAAACGCTCGACTCACACTGAAGAGAGCTGAACTGAGTGGACTGCTCAGAATTTTAAATTATGGCACTTTTCAACACATTGTAAAGTCACTAATCTCTCTCTCTCTCTCTCTCTCTCTCTCTCTCTTTGTCTCTCCTCTTTCCATAGGGATTACCATTGGTTTGGTTCTCCACCCATGTGTTTATGTCATGAGCAGTCCTGGAGGGTTGAGTGAAGTCCACATGCTTGAGGGAGGCGTGGAGGTGAGCTCTGCTGCTCTGCAGGTAAGCCTCGGCCAGGGGGAACCCTTCCTGCAGAAACAGGCCACTGGCCATGGCTATGTGAAGGGCCCTCTCTTTATTCACTTCCTGTAGGGAGACAATGGCCTCAACCTCTTTCTGTAGAAGATGAAGGAAGGTATCTGAGAAGACACACACACACACACACACACACACACACACACACACACACACACACACACACACACACACACACACACACACACACACATAGAGTCAGCTGGAACCTGTGGTAAAAGGCATAGGTTTTTCCAATGACTGTGAGGATTTGCTTGGGAACTATATTCGAAAGTCTTCCTACCATTCTGGGCATCTTTTGGGTGCATTGCCTTCCTAAGCTGTTGGAGTGTGCTGCCCCCTGCCCCTAGCTGGACATGCGCCAGCATCTGGATCACACCAAGGGGGCACAGCACAGCATTCTCATCAGGATCCTGGGCAGAGGTGGCCCTGAAGAGCCTCAGTGCCAAATCAGCGCTAACATCAGTGAGAGGGACTGAGGGTTCAGTCTTAGCCTGCCCACTCAGTAGCAGAAGTGTCAACAAAGACATCAGCATAGCTGGAATGGTCTCCTGAAAACTATTATTTGAAGAGGAGAAATTTTGTGAGACTTTTTTTCCCAGATACATTTCTTTTGCATTAATTGACTCAGTGGCCAAATGTTCATCGGTTGTGGAAGACCACCTCACATCTGTGTCAGCACTAACAGGTGCACACTACAACAACCAAAACAAGCCAATTATTTTCACATCTCCTCAGAACTGGCACTTTTCCAAGAACTGTTTTATATTTTGTCCTGTTAAGTTTGGTGAAATGTGCTAAATTGTCTACTTCAGAGGGTGGAACATGTTGCCAAGTAGTTGTTATAGTTATTTCATTTTGATCCGATGGAGCCAACAATAACAAGGCCCATGTCCCTTGGCCATAGTCACTAATGACTGACAGTAACAACGGCATTATTGTCTCACTGACTGAGCCAATTGAATCAATTTTATCTCATCTCGGTCATCTTGAAAAAAACGTCATAAACCTCACACCTTAAATGCTGCAAGCAAAAATGCTACATTTTGGTTTTCGAGATGAAGCTTTTTGTCTGCTCCAGTTAGATCCATTCAAAAGGTTAGTCTGCCTCTCTTTAGGGACAAAGGCTGAAAAGCAATGAGTCAGTCATTAACAACAGAGCTGTTAAGTACTGATTAGCGCTGCACTTTTCAACACATTCTTTGCCAGAACTTCAGCCCTCTTCCCAGTCCTCAATTATCACTGCCTGCTAGCAGTTTGCATATTAGCCCATTTGTTTTCTTTGCTAGCACAGCCAGAACAGGGATCAATAGGTAGGACGCTAATTCACATCAAGGATTCTGAGCCATTCCCTTCAGCACTGGATAATGCAGCAACCCAGCCAACACAGCATATTAGAAATTAGATGGCACTGCTCATCAACCTTGCTGTTAAATGAGCCAACAAGAACAAGCAGACAACTGAGGAGTTGTGTCCTTACCTTCAGGCAGGAGAATGCACATAACAGGCAAGGCTGCCCCCCCAAGGCTGCACGGCCACTCCTCAAGGCCAAACTGATAGCAGCGTTTGGAGGAACAGATACAGCAACAGCTGCCAGGTCTGGCTTGCCAACATTATCACCTGGATACACAAACAACACACACACACACACAAACATCAAACATGTGCACACAGACACACACAAACTCTGCCAGAAAAATACACACAAACACCTCCAACACCGAGATATATCTTTCTCTCTTTCTCTGTCACACACACAGAGATATACAAACACACAAACACACACACACACACACACACACAAATAGAACACTCACGGAGTGCAGTTACAAAGAAGTGCACTGCAGCCACACTGCGGTCATATTTCTGAGTAAAATAAAATGGAGAAATCTTCTCATTACACACACCAGCTCATAAAAACAAATGTCTGTCGGCCCATTTTATTTAGAAAAGATTTTTTATGAAGGCAAATACAATGCATTAAGACAACACATTCCAGTAGTTTGCAGTCTGAATACTGAATGGATGATATCTCGTTATTACGCTTAGATATGGTAAACAGAAATACAGAGAAGAAAAAAAAAACAGCAG
This sequence comes from Tenualosa thibaudeaui, assembly GCA_027481765.1. Lineage (NCBI taxonomy): Eukaryota > Metazoa > Chordata > Actinopteri > Clupeiformes > Clupeidae > Tenualosa > Tenualosa thibaudeaui. Next base: position 1,285,470 of record JAIFZK010000208.1, read on the forward strand.
CTATATAAAAAAAAATAAACTGTAAACTAAATAGATGACACCCAGGAAGGTTTACATAGTCCTACAATTACATTTTACACGCTTAAACAATTTGATATTCATACCCCATACAGTGCATTCTCAAAGACGTGTCTGTGTATGTGCTTGTGCATTTGTGGTGTGTGTGTGTGTTTGTGTCAATGTTTGCATAAAATGTCTACAAGCAAACTGTCCGAGGGAATCTTTATTTGACTTTGAAGTCTCCTGTGAAACTCCCTTTCCATCTCCTGCAAAACAAGAAACACAACAGCCGGCATATTAGGTCAAATCAACACTCACTCATCTTAACAGGAAAAACACTAACTGACTCAACACGTGTCATAGGGAATTGCACAAAAACGAGACATTTCTCAGACTCAGTCCAACAGCTCAGATTCACCGCCGTGAACAGATGTGCTCTGGGAGGAGGGCAAGCAGGAGAAGGGACCATCCAGAGAGTGACACTGAGCAGAAGCGACTGACCTGCCATGTCCCCGTCCCGCGTTCCTCTTCCCCCCTCGGGCTATCTGTGACCTGCCCAGCAAGCTGGAGCCCTCCACTCTCTGCAGAACCTCCTTGGGGAAGAGCCTTCTCTCATCAAATGGAGCCTTCAGCGCTGCTGCTCACACACATACACACACGTCAGTGGATGTGTCAAAACAGCCTTGCATTCTGTCCATGGGTCTGTCACATCCTCTGGCAAACATGTGAGGCATGTGTGGGTGTATGCGTGCCTGTGTGTGTTATGTGTGTGTGTGTATGTGTGTGTGCATGTGTGAGTGGGTGAGTGAACATGACAGGCCATAATGGCTCACTTTCTTTAGGTGGAGAGAGCGGCGGTGGGGGAGGGGTGGCACTGTCCCACATCCGGCCGAAGTACAGGTGAGGGTTGGTCACAAAGTCTGGCTTGTCCAAGGCCTGCACTGACTGCAGCTCTCCGAGCCTCAGTTCACTGAAGGGACCTGCATGGCAGAGAGAAATAAGATACTGTCGAAGATGACAGACATGCTGGGACAAAGCTAGTTAAACAACAACTTTCAGCTCCCAACCTTTCCTTGGGATTACACATTCACAAAGAGACTGGTTATATATACCAGACAAGCGCAGAATTTGAAAGCCAAAAATAAAAGATGTTGTGCCTGTGCAGCGACTGAGACAGACAGACAGACAGACGCGCTGGATGTTTTACTGACTAAAGCTATTCTCCAAGCTTCCAAATCAGAAACCCACCCGCACACACTGCCGAGGCTGAGATTCTGCTGTTCACGTGCTGTCTCCTGTCAGCCTCCTTCAAGCCGTGCCTGGGCTCAGAACTTCTCCACAGAATGCTGTGGCTTCTCTCAGACACACTGGTCTCACTGGGCTTCCTTTGGACACGGGGAAATAAAGACGCTCATTAGCTCCCCCCGTGGGCAGGAGGAATAAAAAAACAACAAGAAAAAACAGCAGCCAAATTGTACTGATGTTCTGCCAGTGGCAAAGAGGCATTTATCCGGCTGCTCAGAGTCGTAACCATCTGAAGATATGAGAGAACCAAATGTAATGGGATTGGGGGCAATTTTTGTTCTGTGATAATTGCACCATGGTGGGAAACTGGAGGAAGAGTTTTGCTCAGACAAAGTGATTATGATGTGAACTTTTAAACTCTGTGTTGTTTCTTTTTTTTTAGTCAGATCAGGGGAATGATGTGTGTCCTGTTTGCCCCAGGTCTTTTCCCCGCTGTGACCCCTCCACAACAACCTCCACCCCATCTGGATCTACTCCTGAGGCTATAACTGCTACCTTGGAGGCACAGTCACTGTCAAGATGACACAGGCACCAGTCAGCACTGGTATAGAGCAGACGGCTCCTCTGTCACCCTCTCTTTCTGTGCAGTATGCAATCTCTTTCTCTCTCTCTCTCTATCTGTGTGTGTGGGTGTGTGTGTGTGCGTGTGTGTGCAAGCATCCACACATACAAGACCATGTGGTTTTTTGTGTGTCTGCTTCACTGCATCTGATTATTTCCACTTGACATACACCAAAAGATTTAGAACTGAACTTTTTCTACAGCTACTACCACCATAGCAAGAGCCAGTGCACAAATTATACCTTGACATTTCAGGGGCCTGGTTTCCTGCTGTATACATAGTGTTCTCACGGTACTAGGCCCATTTAGGCTTCCCTTTGGGGATTCCGTCTTAAATAACACCCCTCTAAATCTGTCTGTGTCCTGTATACTTCTAGTGTCAACCTACTCTGCTCAAAATCCTAAGCCCGTGGAGGAAACTAAAGCTATTTTGGCCTTTTCTCCAGTGAGTATCTCCACTGGCAGACCCATTAGTAGAGCTGGTGTTGAGTACCTCAGTGAAAGACAGAATAATGAATAGATTCATAGACTGAGGAGGGTGGGGGTACAACTAAAGGCCACCATTACATCCGTGTTAAATCTCTTATCCAACCCAGTCCAATCATTTGATCGAAGCCTCCTTGGCAAACGGGATGTCTGATCCAAGATCATTTACAACAACATGAGTGATTATTGATCAGATACAGACTTCCTGTGAGTAATTATAACTCTCTGATCTCTTCGTTAACTCTTTCTGTGTTAATGCATGTCTCATCTATATTTACTTACGGTTACATCTCCATTTACTTCTGACTGAGTCTGATTTCTCTTTGATCTGCTATCCTCCAGATCTTTCTGTTTAGTCTATGAGCTGCAAAGCTGCACCAGTGTTGCAGTGGTATTGCGAGAGCATTAGGCACTCTTGCCGATTTATTCTATGCGTGTGAAGCAGCCGTAATGGATTTTTCTGGGGTAATTATGTGATAAAGGCTCTCGTGTGGAAAGAGCCCTTCTGCTGGCATTTACCCACCAGCTGCCTGTTTACACCCAAACGTGAGTGGGCTGTGTCGCACACTCCCGTCTGTTTGGGAGCCAAAGCAAGTGGTGGGGAATGCAGGCTAAACATCCATATGTCTAACTCAGGCATAGCCACAGAACATCCACCCACACCAGCATCGTGTTAGGCCACCGCAATAAATGTTAGCTTGTTCTGTCACACATCCACGTCAGTGGTGCAAAACTTACTTGCTCTGCTCAACTGGGGTGGTATCCTCTTCAACCAAGAGAACAGAGTCTGCTTGTACTGCTAAGTCTTCAGCACGGTGAGGTCCGTTAGACTCTTGAACACTGAAGGTTGCCATCTCATCAGCCTCTGGTTCTCCATCCAGCCTTTCTGTTGAGCAGGTGTATTCTGTTCTACCGAGGTGCCAGTGCTCCTCCTAGTGGTGACAGGCAGGATAGCAGGTGACAGATGGCGTTGATTTTTTTAGTTGACAGCAGCTAGTAGAGCCAGGGTCTTGCTAGAGTGGCCTCTGGTTACATACTCAGACAAAGCTCACCTGTAAGACATAGCTCTAAGCCACCCTAAAAACAGGCCAATACCATCTGAAAGTTGGACTGTTCTCTAAATGGGTCTCTGAGGTCTGAACTGGAAAACTAAAACTCCTATTCCTCTCCTTTAGTGAGAGATAGAGAGAGATAGAGAGAGAGAGAGAGAGAGAGAGAGAGAGAGTAGAGTCATCCTCTAACTTCTCTGAAATAACTGGCACACAACTTCAGTAATGTGATTTTTATTGGAACTGAGGTTAATAATTACTATCTGTTGAATACCTGCAATTTCATTGGTCCTGTTGTTGTTGACATTGTTGTTTTTAGGGTTGTTGTTGTTGTTGTTACTACTCACTTGTCCAAATATGCCCACATGGTGTCCTGGCAAATAGCTGAGAGCCACAGTGCAGTCTATGGACGCGGAGAGGAGGAAGAGCTGATCTCCATGGAGACAGGTGTCCAGGTGAGTGACACAGTCCATGTGGGAGCGGAGCCTGGACAAAAGGGCAGGGGCTTGTCTGGACACTCCCTCACTTGCCTGAAGACAGTAACCCTAAGACAACACAGAGATCAATGGAATCAGTTCTGAGGTGTTGTCCATGTTCTGACCACATGACTGACCGAATACAAATAAGAGTCAGCACAAGTTCATCAATCAGAGTCAATATATAGACCAACACTTGCTTGGGCAACATTTGCTAGCCAACACTGGCACAATGTGAAGGGAAGGGAAGCCGTGTACACATCAATTTTTCATTACGTTTGTCCAGTGTTTGCGATTTATCTGCAGTGCGGTTCCCATCTGTGCGTTCCTATGCAGTGCTGCACATATACTCTGAGATGAGCAAACAAACATCTCTTGACATGATCCTTTCTAGACAATGCAGGCCAATTCATAACCGAGTCTATGTGGCAATTAAAGCAAACAAACAGCCTGTCTATTGCATCAGTGTGAAACCACAAATTATCCTGTGCGAATGAAGTGGTGAAAAGGAGAGCGAGAATCCAATCCATCCTCATCGAGACGCCCGGGTATTTTGTGGAAAGTTATGAGGAATTGACAAACACCCGGCATTCTGCTCATCAATCAACTGCTTGCGTTGTCAGGGGTGCTTTGTCTCTCAAGGACACCGGGAGCCTTCAGTGCTGGCCGTCAACAGGAGGAATATCACACAAGAAATAAAACTTCACCCTTGTCACCAGGCTGGCAATACATCTCTGTGGCTCACGAGGACAGACATGTGCACTGAATGACAATGTGCAATTTCATCAAAAACATCCAGAATATTCTTACATTCAGGTATTTGCTGTTTGGTGCAGCAGACATCCAGGTCATTGCACCATAAATCCCTGCAGGTAAAGTAAATCAGAGAATGTTCTCAACACACCTCTACTCTTTAGACTCACCTGTAAATCCCAGACTTTCACTCCACCATGCACGTCTGCTGTCACCAGATATCGCCCCCCTCTGTCCACTGTCAAAATGATGGAGCCAGAGCGTTTATGAGCCACAAACTCAGCCACCAGGCTGCAACGGGCTGTGTTCCAGAACCTGACCAGCCCGGATGTCCCACATGACACCAGGTCAGCTCCACCTAGGAACGAAGCCCAAGCAGGCATTAAGAAATTTAAAAATTCTAAAATGCTCAAGAGGTTGTTGTACCAAGATGTATTCATACTTCATATTCATATCAATACTTCATAACATCATAGAGCAACTGCTGTCTCTGCTTCTATTCTCCTGGATCTACTCATATTAAAAGACTGACCTTTGACCTCAAACTGACGTCTGGAAATGAAGCCATTATACCTGCAGCAGTGACCTCTTTCTGCCTGTCCAGGAGGAAGAGCCTGGTGATGGCCTGGCAGTCCTCTGGGCCTTCCTGTCCAGCAGGTGGCAGTGATGAGTGAGAGGGAGCAGGGGGCTGCCCAGGGTCTGAGACTGGTGACTGATTAGCCTTAAGCAGCACGCCATCTGCACAGCAGCAGAACCTCCTTACACAACTCTAATCAATAGCTGTACAATGTCACGTAGCATCAGCCTACGTGCTGTGTGTCTCAAACCTGATTTGGAGCGCAGGCCTTGCGGGCTATCTGGTCGGAGTTTGCGCAGGGCGTTCTCTGTGCTGTTGTTCCATACTATGATCTCTCCATCATAGCCCCCTGAAACAGAAACTGCTTAAAGTTACCCAGTGCTGGCCCCCGTCCAAATCTGTCTCGTCCCGTCCAAACCCAGCCCAACTCAACCCAACCAACCTGACTCAGACAGGCCTGAAATGACAATGAGGAAGACTAATGTCTCAGAACTTCTATCTCAGGGTCCTGGACGGGAGAAAATGAGAAGCAGTGGCATCACTGCATTATTCATGTGCCCAGTGGCCACACTTACTCAAGGTTCTTCACACACTGCTCGGCCGCACACACACACACACACACACACACACACACACATACACACACAGCCTCTCTCTCATTCCTCTCTATACCTTCTTCTCTCTTCATCTTTAATCTCTCCTTCTCTTTTTATTTTTTCTACACTCTCTCTTTCCAGCGACTCAGTGCAGAGTGGTAATGAGAGAGCTAGCTAACAAAGGTGAACCCAAACTGCTGCAGGCTGCAGACAGCCATGTCCTGCGAACACACTGGGCAGCCACATGAAGCTTCATGAATCTTACAGTCAGAAGATTCTCTCTTCTGTCCCTGGCCTTGACATTTGCAAGTCATCTCTCAAACGGCTCCTGTTAATGGGGAGGGGCGGGAGGTTTAAGGCCTCCTTTGTAAGTGAAGGAGGGCAGTCAGAGTGCAACAGGACCTTGGTAACCGATCGTACACTTGCGCTGAAAGCCCGTGCGCACGTCAGCTCTAGCAGTGCTCTCTTCCAACAGGAGTCACCTCCGCGCAAACAAGCCTTTCCTAACAAGCCTCCTTGAACTGGAAATGTGAAGAGGCGTAAAAAAGAACTGACACAAGAGTGAAAAGAGGAGTGGTACAGGTGAGGGAGGGAAGGATGAAGAGAGAGAGATGAGGAAGGGGAAAGAGAGAGAGAGAGGGAGAGGGAGAGAGGGAAGGAGAAGAGGCTGACATCTCAGCTCTAACTCTGTCTGACTCTGTGAATGCGGTGCGTGTGTGCAGCTCTCCGGTGCGGAGCAGTGGCTGAATATTGATGAGGGGAGAAGAGCAGCGTCCTGAATTCCTCCCCAGCAGCCTGCATGTTCCCCCTGCATTCGGATTCAGGCGTGCAAGTGCTCCATCCTCAGCGCGCGTTAATAAACATAATTTAATTTGAGCATTAGTATAATCCAGAGAGGAGCACGAGTGCTGGGGAAATCGTAAAGGGGTGAGCGCAAAAAGGAAAAAGAGGGCTCAGTAACTTTCCAAATAGCACGTTAGTTCTGCTCACGTTGCAGAATTCATTTCTTCTCTCTCTCTCTCTCTCTCTCTCTCTCTCTCTCTCTCTCGCCTCCTTTCTACCAGTTTCTCCCACAAAACTTTGAGTCTTGGCCTGTACTTGGCCTTGAAAAGGTGCCTTGAAAAAGCACCATGTCAGCAAACACACAGGTTTTCTTCATCCAGAGAGAGCTCTATATCAGGCTAAAACAGCTGCATCAGGGTCGCTGACATTTCTATGTACATGCGTTTAGAATTCAGCAGCATTTATTTGAGTTTACTTATGCTGCCTAACATCAGTGATTTGGAATTTTCATTCATAGTACTGTTTGTAGTAGACCTGTGAGTGGTGTAAGTAGCAACGTAGCTCTTTAGTTAAGCCTGAGTATCATTACAAAAATATCTAATTCAGATGCGGACACAAGGCCCTTCTCCAAACCAGTACCATATCCTTCTGTTTCCTCTCCCTGACTGTAGCAAATAAATGGGATATCCCCAATTAAACTGGGATGGATTAGGAACGACATGGCAAACTAGAGCTGTCCCTGGGTAAAACTCTGGGCAGCATAGAGTGCTGTTTGTTTACTCCTGCTGTTTAAACTCAACCACACATGTCAGCTTAGACACTGTCTTCTTTATACTACAGAACAGAAAATTAAATAGATCTATCTAAGCCCAGATGCACCACTGCGAGGATCTATATGTCTGTTTGTGTTTATGTGTGTGTGTGTGTGTGTATATGTGTGTGTGTCTACAGGGGATGTGCGCCACGGTGGCAGCGTTGCTTGGCGGAGTTGAACCTGAGTTCAGGGCTCTGCAGGATGCGCTCTGCCTGAGAGGCAGATAAGACACAGTTAAGCAGCAGCAGTAGCAGCAGCAGCAGTGGTGGTGGTGGTGGAGGAAGAGGTGGCAGCCAGCGGAAGAGCGCGTGCCCGCTTTGATAAAACAAGCACAGAGTCTAATGAAGTTTTAATTACCCACCCCCACCCCCCAACCATCCACACTTTACCCAACAACCCCCCACCTCCCTTCATTCTCCCTGCTTCTCTCCCTCCAGTGGTTTAGTCACAGCCCGTCTTGCATCAGTGTGCAATCTCCTTGGCTCCACACACACACACACACACACACACACACACACACGTATGCACTGACTCTTCAATGTGGAACTGCCTGCCCACATATGACCTAACCTGTCTTGCATCAGAAAGGGCATAGAAAGGACATGTGGAATATCAACATGCGCGTCGGTGACAGAGATCAGCTTCGATGTCCTGAATTACTGACTGACCAGCATGGAGAACCTGGTATAGGAGCACATCATGGAGAACCTGGCATAGGAAGATATGCAATTGGATGTAAACACGTCAAGCACACCGACTGAAGGGGTGTGTGTGTGTGTGTGCGAGTGGGAACTAAAGCTGTGTGTGTGAGAGGGATAGAGGAAAGTGGGGAAGAGGGAGCACCTGTGACGAGAGTCTGGGGAGGTCGGAAAGCAGCACAGAGGACATCATCACGGTGCTGAACACCACCCGTCCACTCCGAGGGCTGAACGGAGAACTTGGAGAAACTACCTGGCCGGAACACAGTTATGATCCTGCAGAGGGAGAGAGAGGGGGAGGGAGAGAGTGGGGGAGAGGGGGGATACAGAGATATATAGGGAGTGAGGGGGGGGGGGGAGGGAGAGAGGGGGAGATAGATAGATAGATAGATAGATAAATAGATAGATAGAGAGAGAGAGAGAGAGAGAGAGACAGAGAGATAAGGACAACACCTCAGCAAGCAGTGGAGGACTGGACACAATGTGTCCACACATAGTGTGATTTCACATGTGCAAATTAGGGGACAGAGAGGTGGCAGCACATGCACACACACACACACATACACACACACAACCAACACAGTGCTGGTGTGCACACCACACACACACACACACACACACACACCCCTAACGCAGTGCCAGTGTGAACACTAAACACATGCATGTGCCCATATACATATACACGCACACGCATACAGACACTCGCACACACATATACACACACACACATACCCAAAGCATATACTGTTGGCAGAGAGTTGAGTGTTCCCAGCACTGCAGGGGTGATGCTAACACATAATGAAAGCCTTTGTTCCCACATGTTATAATGCAAGGAGGACATGAACAATGTGACAAATTGAAGAAGACAGCCATTACACACACTGATACACACAAAAGGATGAGAAAAAGAACATGCTTCACACAGACTTGATGCACTAAGTGCTGGGCTAAGCACAGGCATAGCATGAGCATTACGCTCTGACAGGAAGCATTTCTGGACAGATGTAAGGTTACGGTGCAACATTGTGTATTGGACGTATTTTCTCTAGGCATGGAAATCAAGTAACAGGAATCAAGTAATACTCAATTCAGTGCTTAAATCCACTGGAATCGTATGCCACTGACCTTATCAGACCTTTTCAGACCATACAGTTCTACATGGTTTACCTCATCTTAAAAAACTGTCTATGGTTACAGTAGTAGTATAAGTTACATTATAGGCCTATGTGTTGATACTGAAAACCTGTGTATTTTCTCAGTAGTACGGAATTGATACGAGAATTGATAAAGAATTGAACTGCTAAGCAGAATCAACAATGGCATCAATATTGATCAAATTCAATTCAATTCAATCAGTAACCACAGCTCATTTTCAGACACATACAGAAAGCTATTATTTTTCAAAAAGTCTTACAAACTCTGTAGTACTGTAGTACTCTGGTAGTGTCCACTTCTCCTTTAATAGGTGGAATCTGTGTGTCTAGGAATCTAGGCTACAGAGGTCTAGTGTAGTTTGGAATGTAATGGTGGTCAGTCCTGTAACTGCTGTAAGATGACAGGCCACTGGGTGATTTGACTAGGTATTGGCAGATGATGAGCAGTGAGTGGAAACGTGAGTTTGTGTGTGTGTGTGTGTGTGTGTGTATGTGTGCGTATGGCAGTGTGTGTGTGTGTGTGAGAGTGTGTGTGTGTGTGTGTATGTGTGCATATGGGAGTGTGTGTGTGTGTGTGTGTGTGTGAGCGAGAGAGTGTGAGCGAGAGAGTGTGTATGTGTGTGTGTCCACCAGCTTTACCTGTCCCATCCCAGCACCAGTACTGTTCTCTTCAGCACCAACAGCTGGGAGATCTCAACCGCCTGGTCACGCCCTGCATTCAGTCGGTGGTGGCAGTGACCGTTAAAGTCCCAGATCTCACACACACACACACACGGAGACATGAGCACAAACACATGCATACACAGATTGGTGTCAATATGTGTGCATAGAAAGGCATCAAAAGAACCTGATTCAATGCAGAGACACGTATGTGACTGAGAGAAAATGAACACATAGGTAAGCAGAAATTCTCATTCATACACACACACACACACACGCACACACACACACACACACATTGCCATAAAGCAGCCGTCACACACTCTACAGCACAAACTCTAGATCTAGAGCTTAAGATGAAGTCAGATGAAACTCAGATTAGGCAGCCAGACACAAACATCTCGCCAAGGCAGCCGAGGACTAACAGAGCATGGCACAAAACCATCCCTGAGTGCTTCAGAAAGACAAGCACAGTCCTGTTTCCCACCACTACAGACACAAACACAGGCAGACATTAACACAATACTATGACACAACATCTGCATTAAAACATGTTTTTGACATGTCAACACAGGACAAAACAGAACAATAGGGTTGTGGCTTTCAAATACCTATGTTGGACAGGTGTCACGTAGGGAGGAGGTATATTATGTTTATACTAAGCGGGAAAAGCCAGAGAGACAGTCAGTCTGTTGTCATTTGAGTGCCAGGGAGATTGCTACCTTTACCAATCCGTCAGTACCCGCTGTAAACAGCCGTGTCTGGGTCCCGTCCAATGCCATGGTGGAAATCTCGGCATCGCCATGACAACGGGTGAACTGCTTCACCTTCTGACCCGTGTCCATGAGCCAGCATGTTATAGTGGAGCTGACATCACTGCTTATTGCCTGATGATGGCATGTATGTGGGGTGTGTGTGTGAGAAAAAAAAATGAGACAGAGAGAGAGAAAGAAAGAGAGCAAGGGAAGAGAAAAATTGAGAGAATAATATGTGTGTCAAATAAGGAGAGAAAGACAAGAGAATTGTTTTGTTTACAGACTACTTCCATTGACATATGTCAGAAGGTTTCAAAATTTAGCTTAACACATTCCAAAACATTTAGGCCAATCAAACATGTGATCTAATATCAGACATTTTATGAAGAAAAATTATGCAAGCAAGCATTTCACAGCTGAATGATAAGACTTAGGACCGGGCCCATTCTTTCTCATTTAAAGCAGAGCAGCTGTCACAGAGAAGTGCCTGATTCCAGACTGGTGCTCTCCAGCGCAGCTCCACAATGCCCCCACCTGGCGGAAGAGGGCATTGTAGAGGACGCAGGTGACTGGGCTCTCATGGCTTGTCAGCCTCCTGCCCGGCTCCTGCTTGGCCTCGAGAAGCACGAGCTGGCTGTTGAAGGAGAGGAGCAATCGGCTGCGTTCCTCGTCGAGGAACAACAGCGTTTGGCACTCCTGGGCCTTGGGAAAGATGCCCGCCACGCGCTGGACACACAGCTGGCTAGAGACATCCCACAGTCTGAGCACCTGTGTGTGTGTGTGTGTGTGTGTGTGTGTGCATGTGTGTGTGTGTGTGTGTGTGTGTGTGAGAGAGAGAGAGAGAGAAAAAGAGAGAGCATATGTTTATGAACGTTCCAGAATGTTCCAGAGGAAAAAAAAAACTTTTGTGCATGCATGCGTGAACACGTGTGAGAGAGAGTGAGAGTGAGAGAGAAACATAACACCCCACAGCATAAACTTACACTGTAATCGGCAGTGAAAATATGTACTAACAGAAGAAAAAGTAAGACAGCGCATCACAGAGCATCTCCTGCCCCACCAACAGGAAGACAAAGCACTGACTCACAACAGCTCGTGAGGAAGAGGGGGAAAGAAGGGGGAAATTTATTCCAGTGCTTTAACAGTCAACAGTGCTCAGGCTTCTTTTATTCCACTGCCAGAGCCTCCCCTAATCTCCCTCTCTGATGCTCCCCCCACCACAAACACACACACACGCACACACACAGATACCATTCTCTTTTGTAGTCTACCAAACCTCTACCGAACCCACTTTGCCTCAATTATGGTGAGAAAGAGAGGAAAAGTAGTAAAGTAAGATCATAGTGATGAGGAAATGTCTGCCTCAAGAGCTGTGTGGCGTCGACAGATATTGTCTTTCAGCGCCTTCAAGCGTCTGAGGATCAAGAGCCAAATCTGGTTTTACTAAGATAGAGGAAGTAATGTTGCTCTGATTGGAGGGGGCACATCTACTGAAACAACTGCCATTGTTAAAAGACAGATACTTATTGTTTTGAACTCTCTCTCTGTCTCTCTCTTTTCATTTTCATTGTGGGTGCTCAACAAAGCTTTTGTGGAATGCTCTCCTGACTGAGTAACTTTCTGGGTGATAACTACAGAAAGATAAACCAGCAACCCTTCTGAGGTTATGCTCCCTATAACCGCCCCACACAAACACAAATACACACACACACACACACACACACACACACACACACACACACACACACACACACACACATTCCTCCAGCTGTGTGTGTGTCACCTGTGTGCTACCTTGTCTTTGGAGAAGCTGAGCAGCTGCCTCTTTCCCAGGAGGAAGCACACGGCCAGCACGCTGGTCATGTGACCTCTCAGCACGCCCACGGGCTTAGAGGTGACGTAGGGGTTCCACAGGTACACATGGTTGTTGAGACCTGCTGTGGCTGTGTAAGGACCCCCAGCAACAATTTATGGTACTTACCCTTTAATACCACTACCAGTCATATATTATGTTGTTGATTTTTTATACTTTCATACAATTTACATATACTTACTTTAATACTTACTATAACAATCCTTAATTCCCTGCCAGATAAATAAAGTATTTATCTATCTATCTATCTATCTATCTATCTATCTATCTACTTTATACTTTCATATACTTTACATATACTACAGGCTCATGCTACTCTTACATTGACATCCTCAAGTAAAGTGCAACCACACCTTTTCCCCAGGCTAGTTGTCTGTACCTATGAGGTTGAGAGAGGGGTGGTAGTCCAGGTCACTGATGCCTGTGTGTGTGTTGAACTGGTTGACCCTTAGAGGCGAGGGCTCCGTCTCCCTCCATGCCAATACCAGGCCACACTCCTGGCTGCTCCAGGAACAGGAGACAACAGCCTCCAGCGGACCCAGAAAGCGCACTGAGCACAGGGGAGAGAGAGCGAGGGGACAGGGGGTCAGACTGAACATTAGGGGTGGAAACTGATAGGATTTTATCAATATCAATGCCGTTGTCGATTCTGCTTATCGGTCCAATTCTTTATCAACTCTCTTATCAATTCCTTACTCTGTAGAATGTTTTCAGTATCAGCATATAGGCCTGTAATATAGCCTTTACTACCAAGGTGACTATAGCAGCTCCTAGAGTGAAACCATAGAACTGTAAATATTTTGTATCCAAAAAGACTCATTCACTTTGGTCTGGAAAACATAATGTCAGGATTGATCATGTCAGAGGGATATGATTCCAGTGTATTGAAGCAATCGATTCTTGATTCTACTGAATATCCTGCACATGGAGGGAGGTGTGAGAAAGTGATGAAGAGGAAAATGAAGAGGAATAGTGTTGTGATAGGGGAGGAGAGCGAGAGGAACAAGAAAGTGAGATGAGGTGGAACTAAGTCATTAGTCATACACATGGTGGGAAAAAGACAAGCAGATACCCTCGTCATGAGTTCAAATGGCAAAGTGAACTTGAACTTTTGGCTGCAACAGAGAGAGATGACCCTGAGATATCAAAAGAGTTTTGTGAAAGATAATGAGGCAGATCACAGGAGTAAGGAGAAGCTGGAGTCTGTAGAGGATACAGGGGTATAGGGGGTGTCATGTTGACCACTGCTCACACTTTCACTCCTTCACTGGAGTCGGGTTAGGAGCAGCGACACCTGACCGACGGCTATTTTTGGCAGGGGTGAGTCACTGAGCTCCTGAGTGCTTTCCTCCTCCTGCCTGAGAAACTCATCAAAGGACGAGGGGCAGGGGATGGGTAGGGTGGGGTGGGGGTGCGTGCGAGAGGCACGTGAATAGGTGACGATGGTACGCGATAGCGACGGATTTTATTAACTTATGATGACTAACGCTGAATCACATCCTCACAACAGATCCAGCAGAGATGCTGATGAGAGCTGCTGAGCTGGGGAGAAATGGCTCTCTCTCCAAACATTTCCATCTCACTACTACATTCTCCAAAGGACTGGAATCACTATTGGCTGCTGCAGCAGGGCTTTACTACCGTCTGGTGAAGCAGAGGTAATGAAAGTTGTCGTGGTAACTAATCGTGAATAGTAAGTAATACCTCAGAAGATGCAATGGAACAAAAATCTATGTTCATTTCCTCCGATTCAATCGCAATTTTAGCCAATTACAAGGCAATTCCAGAGACAAAAACGTAGCTGAGAGTAAGTCAACAGACTGCAAATCTGCATACTGTGCTGCCCAACGACCCCTTGACAACATGTTAGGCCATTCCTGACACCACACGGAGCTGTAAGGTCTGATCAAGGCAGATTATAAACTGTGTGTTTCTATTTAGTATGCTTGGACAGGGTACTATGTATTATGTTCAACACAATGTGCATAAATATACAAGCACAAGCTGATACACTGTTACACCATCAGCACATGACAGAATGTATGAAATATTTTGAAATATTTAGAATATTTTTTTAAAAAATACTTTGAAATATTTTGTAGTATGCAGACACATATGAGAAGAACATCACATTAATTGTTTTTATGGTTAGTCGAACGAAACCTTAGTGCTGCATTTTGTTTGTTTGTATGCGTGTGAGTGAGTGTGTGTGTGTGCGTGCGTGCGTGCGTGTGTGTGTGTGTGTGTGTGGTCTATCTCTGTGGCCCTTGTTTGTAACTGCCAGAGGAACTCAGAAGCACATACACACACACACTGAGAGATAGATATGTGCAGGCAGGCAGGCAGGAAGGCGCACACGCGCACGCGCACGCATACACACACACACACACACGCGCGCGCACGCACAAACACACACACAGACACACGCACACAAAAGCATGTCTAATCCTTAACACCAGACAGATTCTCCAGGGGTGAGAAACTTCAAAAAGACCCAGCCTTCCCCCTCTGAGATAGAGCAACCTTGCAAATTTCAATTAATAAGTCCTTTTCATGTTCGCTTGTGTTTTCATTCTGTTTGCTCGTGTTTGTTACTCTTGTTTGTTTCAACTTCCATTCTCCTCTTGTCATTCCACAACACCCCTACTCACACCCCCACCCCCACCCCCACCCACACCCCCACCCCCACCCACACCCACACCCCCACCCCCACCCCCACCCCCACCCACACCCCCACCCCCACCCACACCCCCACCTCTGCCTCCCTCCTGCGCCTTGTCACCCTCTCTGTCTCTTGCCTCTGGTGTACCCTCTCCCCATGCCTCCGATCTCTCTCTCTCTCTCTCTGTCTTCCACAGGGCCATGTGCAGATCATCTGATTCCTCTGCCTATTGTGCATGGACTCCTACAGAGGTCCTAATAAGCCATTGCAAATCAGTCAATGAGAGCTGGAGTCATCCTCTTAAGCCGCAAATGCTCCAAGCTATCCGGATGGTTCTACAGGCTTGGCAGAGCAGTCTGTCAAGGCCTCCATTAAGAAAGCAACCATAGGGCAGGCATTGGTCTCTCTCTCTCTCTCTCTCTCCATCTTTCTGTGTTTCTCTCAGCGGACTATCCAAAGGACATCATCAGGATGCTCCAAGAGGACAACAAAGCAGCGTGCGCCCCTGTCATGTCTGCTTCAGTGATCTTATGGGAGGCAGCAGGCTGGCAGACAGTGATGGACGCACAACGAGCAAGAACACAGGATGTGTGTGTGTGTGTGTGTGTGTGTGTGAGAGAGAAGGAGAGAGAGAGAGAGAGAGAGAGAGTCACGTGTGTATCCTCATGTTTATGTAGAATGGAGGGAGTAGCTGCAACAGACTAATTGCTAATCTGCATGCGTGCTCTGTGGCCCCTGAGTGACGGGCCATGAAACAAGGGGGCTGCGTGACTGAGAGACTGACGCAGAGTTGCAGATGAGGCCGCCACAGAAACAGCAACCTCGCTCATGGAGACCATGTGCCCCAGCCATCATCCATGAGGTGTGAGAGAAGGACTATCAGTCATTAAGGTGTGTGTGTGTGTGTGTGTGTGTGTGTTTGTGGGCAAGTTAGGAAGAGAGAGAGAGAGACATGCTGCAATAGGTGTGTGTATGAGAGAAATCTTGTATTTGATGTTGGTAGGCGTAGGTCTAATTAGTCACCTGTGACTTTAAATTTCTCTGCATGAACTTAATTAGTACTGAAGTGATACAAAACTTTGTTTCTATGCAAAGTGCTAGTGGAAGGTGCTGCTGCAGATGTTGATTATGTGTTCTATTGCATCAGTTTAAATAAATATTCATAAATAACTTAAACAGAAACTTCATTGGATTATAGGAGAGATTGTGTCTTGGAATATGCAATTTTTTTTATCCTTTTGGTGAATAACGGCTGCTTCATTACTAACAGCAGACTTAACATGAGCTAAGTTCGAATATCAGATCGTTACATCCCTAGAGACAGGTGTATTGGATGTGTGTGTGTCGCCATGCATATGAATCTGAAAATCAACCTTATAATAAATGTGTGTGTGTGTGTGTGTGTGTGTGTGTACATAAATGTGAATGCTCCAGTGATATCTAATTAGGCTGTGAAATCAGACCACCCAATCACACCATCACACGAATGAAACTTATTAGGTGTGATATTGCAGAGGAACAAACACTGCTGATGCGTGACCTTGACCACACAGAATGAAGGGGATCTAAAATATAGTCATTAACATTTGGGATTCATGCCAAGGATCCTAAGACAGACAGACAGACAAACACAGGATGTCCTCGGATCCACACCTGAGCTGAGCAAACACCTTTCACACCAAGCCTTTTTGTCTCAGATGCCGCTGCCAGCATGCACATACACAAACACACACACACACACATTTTCATGCCACAACAACCCCAAACACACAAACAGACTATTGACAAAGATTGTCTATGAACCATCTCCAAATTACAGTAAGATGCAAGTCAGAGTAATTATCTTCTTGTCTTTTTGGAGCAGAATTCTCAGCAATAAAGTGCATGCTATAAAAAAAGAACTTTAGTAATTTCCTAGAAGTCAACAGTAAATCACTGTAACATACATTGGCCTAATACTTACACATAGCCTGCAATAGTTTGACCCCTCACCACACCTCTTGTTCTAATCTCCTGTCTCTTGTCCTGTTTATACAAGATACCATGGGCTCAGTTATGTTTCCACACCTGGACTGACCTAAAATTAGTCATAGTCATTTGTGAAAAGAATTTGTCAAATCATTTCAACATACAGACGGAGGCCTTGATTTAGATGCTGTTGCACTGGTGTACAATTTGTCATTTAATGCGATTCAGCAGCTCCACAATGACATACAATAGAAATCACAGTGCTGAAAGAAAGTGCTGATTCACACAAATTGCTGAGAGCAACTCATTCTAGTGCCTGAGCAGATAGTTAGTAGAGAATCTACAACAGATAGCCTTGAGATGTTAACAGGTCAGGCAGAAAAGATTACAGAGCCCAGACTTGAATGTATGAAGTGTCCGAGAGGCTTAAACACACATTAATCACACTAAAGTAACATCTCTGATAAAAAAAAAAAGTCTGGGCTGTAATGTTGCAGTGATGACTTGGCTAATGATGCAGAGGAGGGCAGGTGGTGGTAAAAAAAGCTCACCTCTACGGACCCAGCTGTGGGCATGGTCGTGGGCGTGGGCGGCGTGTGTGCTGGTGTAGCAACAGCAGCGGTGTTGGCCCTCAGCCAGCTCAGCCCACTGGATCAGTACCGTTGCCTCTTGCTCCACTGCAGCACTGGGCCTCTCAAACAGGGCGATCTGAGCCGCCTGGAAACAAACCACACTCACCTAGCCAAGGCCATACACACACACACACACACACACACACACATAGGGGGAGCATCAACTGAGACAGCTCCCATGGTGCATTGCAGGCTACATAATGCTATCAAACAAATAGTGGTTGTGGAGTTGTGTTCCTAAATATTTTGCTATATCATGTGTGAATGGCTTTGGAGACATGGATGGATTTCTCCGGGCCCACTGGTTAGTCCTGCACTCCTACCTTCCCCCCTACATCCCCCACACTCAGCACAGCCTGGTCAGGCTCCTGGGGGTGGAACCAGTAGTCCAGGGCAATGGGAGTGTGCTGCAGACCCTGCACTTTGTACTGGCAGCTGAATTCCTGCTTGGAGAGCAAGTCATAGAAACAGATCTCTTTGCTGGTGAAGGCAACCGCGACCTGCAGAAAACAGAAGGAAGAGAGGAAGAGAGAAAAAGAGAGAGGGAGAGAGGGAGGGGAGGAGGCTGAGAGGGAGTGGGGTTTCCAAGCACTGCTATCATTAGAGCTGCCCAGCCGAGGTCTAAAATAAAGTGTCCATGGAGAGATAGGTGCACGGCTCCCTTTGATATACAAATGCAGCTTTTCAATATTCAACAGTCACAGAGCTATATTTGTCAGAGCGCTTATGGAGATGTGATGCAGGAAGGAGATGCTTTTTAGCATTCCTTCAAATGGAAACAAAGAAGAACAAAAGACACAGTGCATAATGACCAAAGATAGGATAAACATGCAAATCATTTTCAAAAGGTAAAAACACATAAGACTGCACACATTGAATTTCATTTATTCCAAGCAAATGTAAGATCCACATGAGATAAAGTTCTACAGCAAGAACATCTTTTCACACTCTCTCTGACATTGAATTAACTCATGCAACTACAGCAAATATCTGCATTATAATATGAGAGCACCCTGAGACAGAAGCAGGGAAAGTCACAGGCTGACACAGCTAGAGATGGAAGAAAAAGAGATAGAAGATATGGAGTGAGAGAGACAGAGAGAGAGAGAGAGAGAGAGAAACTTAGAAACACCAGAGTGAGAGTGTTCAAGATAGGGGAGTACTGTACTGTATCAGGATGGTTTACCTTATGAACATTGGGCAGTACCACCATGGCTGTTACCCAGAGATCTTTGGGCCTGACAGAGTCATTGGTCAGCTGGAGGCTCTTGAGGAGGCCCAGCTCATTGCTCCACACCCCCAGCACCCCCTCCTTGCTGAGGCTGAGGTAGCGGCCGGGGCCAGAGCGCAGGAGCGCCACCCTCTGGATGGGCTCCCTGTGCGGGGAGGGCAGGAGGCGAGGTGGCCTCCAGCGGGGCACGGTGCCCGCCCGCGCCTGCTCCTCCTGCTCGCACAGCTTCAGCAGCAGGAAGGTGGTCAGCCGTGTCCAGTCCAGCCGGCCCTCCCGCGACACGTCCACGCTGTCAAACAGACAGCCGTACTCCTCGCGAGTGCCACGGCCCACTGCCGCACACGCCCGCTCTGCAAACTCCTCACGCCCCAGACTGCCACCTGCCATACCCGGGTCACCTGCAGGCTGCAGAGGTACACCAGGGCTACACAGGTTTCATACAGGTCAGCCACAGATACACCAAAGTCTTTACATTTCTTAGCAGGTCTCCCTGCTAGGAAAACTCCCTCAGGGAGGGCAGGGGGGAATGGAAGGTTTATCCAGATTAGAGGCTTAGAACTAGAAAAATAAGGCAGTGAGAAAGGACAGATTCCCCTCGTGAATCATGAATCTTGGCAAACATCTGGGGAGAGTAATTAAAATGTCCTCAAAGAGCTTAGGGGTTAGAAATCAATTTTCCTTTATTTAGCGAAAAAAAGGAGAGCTCATTTATTTAAATGTCTGTTAAGATACTTGTGGTTGCTTTAAGCGATAATCAATTTTACACCCATCGTCAGTTGGCTGATAAGTGGGACATTGGTTTCAGCCAATCCTGCGAAGACGTGGAGGGACAAAGATAGATTCTGCAGGACTGTATGAATAGGTTGGCCTATGTTCTCAGCAGGAGCAGCAGTCAAGATGTCTCGATTAAAGGAGAAATCCAGTGTGTTGTTTGAGGTAACCAAGTGCTAGTTGAGAAAAAAGCAAGGAAATTTTGATACATCATAGACCAAATAGGGAACTGGCAGATAACACCAACTGAATGTGGCATTTAAACTCAGTTTTATCTTCCTATGCCCCATTCAGTTAACATCAACTGCTGGTTTGCTATTCAGTGCTATATCAAATGTTCTCATTCTCCTGCCTACAAACAGCACTTGGTGACGTCAAACAGCAGGGCTGTGGATTGAGTCACACCGGATTCCTCCTTTAACAGCTGACTAGGATCAGATCCAGATCTTGACCAGATTTGGGCCAGGCCTGTGCTACAGTTTCTTTCTGTGGTGCCAGTGGAAAAGGAAGAAGTGTAATTAAAAGACAAAAGAAACTCTAAGGAATCTATGGCCTCAGGTTGAAGCCAGAGGCAAGCAGGTATTAACAGACACTGCAAATAACATAAGTATGTAGACAGCCAATGAGCAGCGTTCTTTTATCCCAAAGGATATTTCTGTTCTTCCCCAAAAACACTGTAGACACAAATTCCATTTAAGAAGCATGTTTTTAGGCGTTCTATCCAGATCTCACCTGGAAAAGGTTTTGGATTTTCGCCAGGTCCTCCATACACAGACGACATTCCAATAATTCTGTCTGACCATGGGTCTCCATGGTTTCTGCACGTGCCAGCTGCCAGTCATCAATGGTTTGATGGAGGCTGATGACTCCTGATTTGTAGATTAGCTACAGGGCTATATGGGTAAGCACTGTCATAGTCACAAACAAGAATTGAAGAGTTTGCAGTTCTACAAGGCTAGAACATAGCTTTTCCTCATGTAACTAAGCCTGTAACTAAGGTTGTTGGTCATGTATGTGGCCTTTGTGTTGCAGACCTCGCTGCCTGAGCTTGTTGTCATAGCACCAAGGTAATAAAATGAGGGATGTGCATAATGAGTGAGTGGGGGCTGATCCCAGATGCAGAGATACAACAGAGTCCAGACTGCAGTTCAAGGGCACAAAACAACAAGCAGGCTGATGGAATTTCAAACTCAGTCAATGGCTTTATGGCAGAGAACTTGGTTTCTGACCACCAAGCAAAGACAGAGATGGAATCATAGCAGGTGATCTACAAGAGAGCCAATGTCGTCTATTTTTAAAATAGTTAAGGTACAGATTTTGTGCTTTTTACATCACATTACATTACATTTAGCAGATGCTTTTATCCAATGCGACTTACAAAGAGAGGACATTCAAATCTGTTTCTTACCATTCATTCTGCACAAGGCTAGGGTTGGAGGTTAAACAGTTCATCCAAAAGTAATTCCACACACTTCCAGCTTAAAGTTCTTGTCCCAAATACAAATCCTAGCAATGGAGGATCCAAACCCTGACACCACAGGAAAGAGGGTCTGTCTGTCTCCTGACTCCTAGACTGAAAAGGAGGTGGACAGAGGTGGACAAGAGGAAACTGTAGAAGATGTGAACACGGTAGTGGGCACAGTAGCTATGACCATCCAGGAGGACACACACACACAAACACACACACACTTTACTTTTATTAGCCCTCTCGTCCAAAGCCTTGACCATGTCTCCAGGCAACTAGGAACCTGGAGAGGCTTGTGTTTATGTGGCCAAGCCAATCCCCTATTCACAGATTGGACACTGGAGACAAGCTTATCTTAGTACAATTACTCCCTACACCCATTTACAACCATAATTACACATGAATACAATAAACACCTGCATTCACACGCTCTTTTGCTCAAACACACACTCCCCTACTCTCTCACATACACACACACACACACACCTGCACTGACTCAGGCCCAGCTTATGCCCCATGCAGTTTCTCTCCTTCCCTCTCATTCTCACACACATAACATTGCAGGGGTGAAGTACTTTCTAAATCCCTTTTAAGACAACCAACAACTGTTCTTGCTTTTGACTTAAGAACAACAGTAGCTTTGTGGTTTCCACTAGTGACAAAGGTTGCCATGCAATACTATACATACTGAATCACCTAAGACAACAATAGAGGGTTTAGAGTAGTCAGCTTTTGAAATATTCAGAAGTCTTCAAGCAAGAAGTAGAAATTGTAGTCAGTAAACATGTGCAGAATAGACTGACTGACTTCACCTCAACTCCTCTTAAGCTTTGAGAAATGTTGCCTCCCATAAACACTTGAAGACAAGGAAAATAAACCTGTGTTCCCCGTGAACACATTAGACATTCTAAGGAGAGAGAACCACGGATGACTTCACCTTATAGTTTAACTGAACTGATTGGAGTCTGGCATAAAGTCTGTGTTTTAATTAATGACCTCATATGAATTAAGGCTAATGATTCAGACTGAACAGTGTGAGAATAGGAATGGTGGAGGACACATATGTCAGAGCACAGGGGAGTCAACACCACAGAAAGACACAGGCAACATTTCTGACATACCCAGGCAGTTTATTTCAATAATTTTGCAACCACATGTCAAATTAAATACACTCAGCGTGCATCTCTTACATCCAATGTTCTTAAAGCTAGGGAGTCAAAAGACAGCAGAGAGAGCAGAATGAAATTTACAGTGTGGTCTCAGGGAATGTTCCATCATGTTACATTTTTTTCTTTTTAAGGCTCTTCTTTGAATTTGGCTTCCTACTGTGTAGAACCAAGGTGTGTGTGTGTGTGTGTGTGTGTGTGTGTGTGTGTGGTGGGGGGTGTTAGAAGTTAGCGTTCGTCTGTGACAGGCTTCAGACTGACACAGGTCCATGTCTGTGAAGCCGCCTCCCACAGAGAACAGGAGGAGGGCTGATCATGGACCAGTCATGAGCTTGTGCACATCATTAAACGCTCCTACACGTCCCCGCAGGCCCATCTGATCCTGGAGCAGTGCCCCTGCAATATTACTCCATGGCCAGAGGGCCTAGTGAATGGGCATTCATATCAACACTGGCAATTTCTCCAGCAATACAATAAACGAGAAGAAGAAACAAAGCTCACTACCCTCAAAGCGGTGTCAAGATAAATTATACAGCTCATAAAATCTTTACATTGTTCATATAAATGTGATCCTATTCCACATCTCTTTATTAAAATGATAAAAAAGAAAAAAAAAATCCTATGCAACAGTTTTAAAGGTCTGGAGTATCAAGTTGGTTTGGTGGATGAGCCTGTTGGCACTGATAAACACGTTTATGGCCCTGCGAAGACAAGAGGTATGAGGAGAAGAGGGGAGGGAGAGAGAAGATGAGGACACAGAGACACAGGAAGTTCAGTGCAACGTGAAGCCGATCCTTAAAGCATGCTCTGTTGGGCATGCGTCCTCATGAGTGCACTATGACACATAAAAAGGCTTCCTTTCCTAATTGTGAAGCATTCAGATAGCCCAAATCATAACATAACACCATTTTAGACTAAGCCATGTGCTTAAGGCTACAGCTATTCACGGCGTACCCAGTTATTCTGTGATCACCCAAACCCCACTTTTGTTGTGACAAGTTGATTAGCCAATGCAAGATGCGACACTGAACTATGCACAGGCAAAACAAGCATGGAATGCAACTAGGCAGAACTGGCCCTCAAGATAACAACACCAGGAACAGGGTCAGGAGTGGGAAGACTTACTTTCCGTCTTTGAAGTATGTTTTCAGCGTGTCGCTAAAGCTTTTGGAGTATTTCACAAACTCTTTCTTCTGATGTTCAAGTGCCTGGAAAACACACAGCAAGATTTCTTGGCTCATTACCTCTAAATTCATTTTTTTGCCTTTTCTCAAAAAAAAAGGGGGTGGGGGGTGTGCTTCTCAATGATGCAAAGAAAGCTGAGGAATGTAAATTAATTAGGCACTTCAGGTGGTGTGTGAGACTGGAAGACAGTGTGTCTGAACAGGAATGTGCTTAGAAGAGAGGGGGAGAGAGAGAGAGAGAGAAAGAGAGAGAGAGAGTGTTTTGGGAGAAAGTGTGTGGTCGCTTACCCTTCTGTTCTGGTATTGATATTTCTTGAAGACAATGTTGACCGTGTCCAACAGCTCCTTAATGGCACTGGCTATATCTCTGGGGAAAGCAAGGACAAGAGTAGTCACACACACACACACACACTCAGGCAGGCAGGCACACACGCACGCCCAGCAGTCTACAGCTCATTTGTAAATGGAAACTTCCCTTGCTCAGAAGTCAGTTTTTCAATCCCAACTTCTGGATTTTAAATAGTGACTTAATGCCTAAGTTACTTAGTGTGACTCAGCAACTTGAGATGAAATATCATGAAATTGGAAAATGTGAGCCCCACAAGCAATACACACATTTGTCTGTAGGAGAAATGGAGAGAGAGGAGAGTGAAAGAGCGTGAGAGAGAGAGAGAGAGAGAGTGAGAAAGTGTGTGTGAGAGAGAGAGAGAGAGAGCGTGTGAGAGAGAGAAAGAGATAAAGAGAAAGCGAGAGAGAGAGGAGAAATAAACACTTGTGGTTGAGCTTACAGCTGCCTGTTAATAGACTAGCATTCTTGCTCTTATGCAGGTATGTTTGGCTTTGGATGGCTTGTAGGAAGTGTGTGTGTTTGTGTGTGTGTGTGTGTGTGTGTGTGTGTGGACTTACTTGATGGTCTGTAGGAAGCTCACTCTGTCGTTGATTTCGTCTGGGATTTTGCTGAGGATATTTTTCAATGCCCGTGCTCTCACATTTAGAACTTGGAACTCGGGCCCGTCAGGCCTGTCAATCATGTATTCTGCCAACACACACACACACACACACACACACACACACACACACACACACACACACCACTTCACATCAGTCACCAGCCAAGCTTTCACTCAACTCTTCTCCCTACACCTCTCAGGGAGGCGAGCTTCATAGACCTGCACACCCAACCCCACTGCCAGCTCATGAGAGGCTAAGCGCTGCCTGCATGACAGCCTGGCTGTTAGATTCAACTGAATGCACAGGACAGCCACAAGCCTGATCTACATGGCCATCAAAGGCTAGATGGTGGCCCAATCAATCATCGAATGTTTAACCTTAATGGAGGATTTACCCAGAGCTTGAGCGCACACACACATATATGCCTTAACACATACATGTGTGACATACACACACACACACACTACATAAGCCTTCAGTCAGTATCACTACCTTTCTGCAATCAGCTCTAAAGACAGTGGTCACCAGTGTGCGCACACACACACAAACACACGTGTATCTGTCTGTCCGGCACTGGATGGGTTGGCGGGTGAGGGGGATTATGGTGTGAGAGAGGCAAGGGGCTGAGATTACGGTGGGAGCAGGACAGCGGTGGATTAATGGCCCAGGTAAATTTAGAACTCAAACAGCAGCGCAGAGCCAGCTCCCGTTTGCCGTGTGTGGCCATGAATTCATTAGCAACATAAATCTGAAGATGGCACGGCAAAAGAGAACAAGTGAGCGAGCACTTCGGGAAGAGGAGCGAGGGAAAAAGAAAAAGGAAAAGGAAAAAAAAAAACTGTCCATGTTGAGGAGAAGATTAAATTACAAGCAGAGGGTGGGCGTGTATATGGGGGTGGGTGGGGGGGGCATGCATTTGCATTTGAGCAGGATTATATGTGATGAAACAGCGCCATCTAGGTGCAGAATTATGAACATCACTATTTTTCTTGTTTAGTGTTGCAGCTTTGGCTTTGGACACTCTGAGTTTAGCACGTGAAGCTGGTCACATTTAAGGACACAACTGGCTGTAAACTATCCAGAGGGAAGCACAGGCTGCATACTTAAAGCTTCAAACACCAGGCGGGGAAAGGTAAAAACACTGTAGCAACCAGACCTGAGATGGTTAACAAGCAAGCCTACTTCCCTCGGAAGCCTTCGTGTCTAATAAGCACACGCACACACACACAGCCTGGCTCACCTTCAACGTCATCAGAAGCCATTCGCAGTAAGGACTCTGTAAAGTTGACCTTTACATTCTCCTTCTCCAGGACCTTGAGGATAATGTCCTGTGTGAGGCCTGGGTTCTCTCTCTCGGCCTATACAGGCAAAGGCAGAGGGACAACCTGAGATATCAACTGAGATGCAACTTACACAGGTGATTACTTTTTCCTATGGAAAAAAATCCTTAACTAGAATTGTGTGCTACACAATTAAAACTTAATTGTGTAGCACACATGCCACTACTACAAATCACATCAAAGCATTTGTTTTTTTTGCCGTTGGTTAACATCCAGACAATTCAGGGTGTCACAATGGGGAGAAAATGGTCTAGTCATGACAAATTCATCTGCTGTCTGATCTCATGCTGTTTTCCAGGAGCCCATCCAAAACACATTTTCCAGCTTCCCAAAACAAATGAAGAACCTTACTGTCACAGAGCAGAGACAGCTACCATAGTAACAGTATGTCCATACTCTACCTCCAGACACCAACATACGTGACAGGATGTCAGGAAAGACTAAATTCTCAGTGAGCACGAGCAGTCATCAGCATCGTAGCAGAAATTCTGCCACCTTCTTTCAGTTCAGAAAGCACACAGGTCGTACACTTTGAAAAACCAACCAACAAATCTGAAAAAATTCTGTTACCTTGAATTTCTCAGTAAGGTAGTCCCTGTATTTCTAAGCTACATTAATGTGGGTGTCTGGAGTCATAGAAATGCCCTCTATTCCAGTCGGAAGAGCCTAGCTGGAGGAGTAAAACACGGCCATAATCAGCATGACCTGTTCTTACCTTTATGAAAGCCGCCCTCAGGGTCTGTGCAGCAGACAGATTCATCCTCTCCAGCTACAGGGGTACGTAGAGAGGGAGAGAAGGGGAGAGAGAGAGAGGAAGACCGAGAGCATTTTCATCACAATTTTGCTGGGAACAGGGGATTGTCATTACTACTAAATATCAGACCATCACACTTATGCCATATAAAGCCACAGCCAAGTTCACAGGAGACAAACAAGAGGGACGAACCTGAGACTTCTGGGTACCAGAGTCTATTGTTAAGGATCTTTGCTAATACTACTGTTCGTTTGTGTGTTGTGGGAGAGAGTGTATAGCCTAGCCTACTCTTTCAGTGTGTGTCTAGACAGTAGGGTGCTGTATTTTAATGGGATTACATATTTGCTTGACTATGGCATTATATAGTGGCAAAGGATTAGGGGAGCAAATGACAGAGAGCTGAGTGGTGTTGCCATGGCGGTGTGTTTAATAGAGGTGCTGGATTTGTGAAGAGAGAATCACAGGCAGGAGCAGGCCTGAGGCTCTTGTCAACACAACACAGCCATTTGCATGAGAAGCACAGGATATGAGCTCAGCTAACGTCAGGTAGGAACTCAACGCAACCCTGACACACACATACTGAATTCGGTCTCTCTCATACACACCCCCCGCAACCCTGAGAAACACATTCAATTCTGACACAGACACACAGACACCATAAGGCTCATCTGCAGTTCTGGGGCCCTCCTTAGTGACAGCCAATGATGGCCTTGAAGCTTTCACTCAAACACACACGCTCAAACACACACACACACACTCAAACACACACACCATTGCCTCTCAACAGACCCACACAGACATAGAAACCACAAGCACACCTGTCCCCACCACCTGAGCCCAACACTTTCAAGCGCACCACAAACTCTTACTGCAACCAATGGATAGAAGAGAGACTTCTAAAGAGTCTTTTAACATGCTGCTGTTATATTATTCTATTCTTTGCCTGCGAACACTGTACACTTTGTATCCTATTGTTTATGTCCTCTCTTTGTAAGTCGCTTTGGATAAAAGTGTCTGCTAAATGTAATGTGGTGGTGGTGGCGTAGTGGTTAAGGAACCAGGCCAGCATGTTAGTAGTCTGGAAATTGTGGGTTTGAATCTTGGCTGCCACCATTGTGCCCTTGAGCACAACCCTAAGTTGCTCTAGGGGAGACAGGCCTTGATGTAACTGATAGCATAAATGTAAATGTAAAAAAGTCCAGACTCAAACCACAGTAAATGTCATTCACATTCGTTTTGTCATCAGGCTCCATACGCCCAGGACATTAAGAGTGTAAGGCCTAGCTGAAACACCGCCACTGCACCCTACACCTCTGGATGTGGTTTTTACCTAGCATATCGATGAGTTGGGATCTGACCTTGAATCAGTTACTATGTGGCTCCAGAAAGAAATGAACCTAGAGCAAAAGCTAATCAGGTGAAGCAGGTGCTCTCCTCAGGTAAAGGGAGGGAGTGAGACATGGGACCCATGCGGTGCCACCTTCACCACAGATTAGAGGCACTAGACAGGAGCGCAGCAGATGGTGGTGGAGCGAGTGAAATGGTGAAGTAGGAATGGTGAAGTGAAATAGGAGCCGCCACTCTGCTATAAAGTATACTACTATAAAGCCACACCACTGAAACTAGGCCGTTTCATCACAGTGAAATGGTAAAGCTGAAATAGGAGCCGCCACTCTGCTATAAAGTATATTACTATAAAGCCACACCACTGAAACTAGGCCATTTCATAACAACTTCTGATTGCATTAGCCTGTGGCAAGATCTGTTGGAGGGTCAATACCTCACATTTCATTAACATACATATGTATCGGTACCGCTGTGACGGAGATGACCAAGAACATCTCATTCATCTGCCACCGTATGGCATCACTGTGTGCCAGCCTGTTCACAGGAGGATGTGCCAGGTTCAAAAGTAGGGTCCTACCTCGCTGAAGACCGGGTACATGACGGCGTAGAGGGTCATGGAGACCATAGAGTTGTTGTCGGCTTCATTCTTCATCTCTTCCATTGTCATCCTTGTCAAGTGGAGCACAGGATCGAGGCGGATCTCTCACTCGCTCGCTGGCGCTCGGCACCACCCTTGGGGGAAGGAGCCTAGACGATCCCTGCAACAGATAAGAGGGCACGGCCATGAGGTGAAGTGACAGAGTCTCATTTCAACAGCAAACCTCACAGCACCATGAGAAATGCTCTTTAGCAAAGGCTTGACATTTTAGCAAAAAAAAAAAAAAGGTAGGCAGGGACAGGTAAAACATTAGACTGAGAGGTAAACATTTACACATGGAGCTCATAATAGCCTTGAGGAGTAGATCCCCTCCTCCTTGTTGTTATAAAGTAACACTTTACGTATGCCTCCCCAACACGAAGATGAGGTCAAAGTCAACCCTGACGTATATGTCCTTCCAGGACAGTCCTTTCCACTGGCAGATCAAAGCACCTTTCACTTCCAGTTAGAATATCAGTTCCCCCCCAAACAGTGAGTCACCGTGCCCTTAAAATACAGTGACATATTGACTGAGTGCTGAGAGACATTGCTGGGAGTCCCACAGCCCAGAGGCTGAGCAGTCAGCCCCCACGGCCAGTGGCAGCCGACCTGGCCTTTGGACCCCGTGTGGGAGAGCGTCTTATCTGGATGACATTCTCATCGGGTGAGGTGGCGTCGCCCGACACAGAGCAAGCCATTGCTGGTGGTGGTGCGGCTTGAATTTCAGGGAGGCCTGGCCTTCTAAGTGCATGTCCCGCATGGGACAAAAGAGGGCTGGTGGGCGGTGGGGTTGTAGGAGGGCCTGATGTTCCGTTCTGTTCCATTCTGTCGTGCGACACACCTTTCCTCGTGCTAAAAGGGTGAGAAAGACCTCATTCTTGCCACGTCTGTCTCTCACCCCTAAATCCTGTCACACCCTGCGCAACAGTGCTCCTATTCATGTGCTGACACACAGCTAAAACCAGCTGACTGCTCCTGCTAGCGTCCTTCATAGTGGGTCAGTTACACCAGTGTGTTTAAAGGCCAGCTGGAAAAACACTAAACATGTTAGATCCTCCATTTCAAAGTGCATGAATGTGTGTGTGTATGTGTGTCAGAGCAGTGGAAACATCACCAATCATTTCCTTACTCTCTCACGCAAGCATAGCAAAGACCTCTCCTTCGGGAACATCACTTCTCTGACGTGGTGTATAGAGATCTCGAGCCATGTTATTTTAAGTCGTTAAAACACAGGCTACTTTACCACATAAAATCAGAGGCTTTAGTGGCAGGTTGTTAAACCTCTTTTTTTTATATCCACTGGATTCATTGTCCACATTAGGGGCCTCAGGACGGAGGCTCTGCTGGCTGGCGAGAGGCCAGCAGACAATTTAACAGAGATGGAACTTCCAAGACTGCACACCTCTGTCTGTTAGCACCTGTAAAAGTCACCTTGATTAAATACACTGATTACATCTATTGATGTGTAATGAGAAACAGACTAGTAGGGGAAAGTTGTTAGGGGAGATGGGTGGTTTGATTCCTCAGAAAACACACATGTAGACACTGATGACAATGCAAGCCTGGTTTATATTCACACCAAAACCGTCACATCAGAACACCTTATTAACATCAGAAATGGAATAAGACCCAGATGCATGGATGTTAATGACCAGCACTGTGTCTGGATAAAAGTGTCAGCTAACGAAAAATATAGCTTAAATGACAGAATATACAGCAGCTGACATCACACATGGCATCATCCAGTTTCACAGAAGCTTGTGTAATCACAAAGTTTCAACATGCCTACCGATTCATTAAATGAAACATCAAAGGCAGAGCAAAGGCAAATCTTAGCAGACATTTCCTGGTGTTTTCTGTAAATTATCCCTCTGTTTTGCTAATACCCCTGGGGCCTAATTGTAGACTGGGAATCAGAATCATATCAATGAAAATGTAGCGTCTGGCAAATGAATGACTGACCAGATACTGAAGGAGCATAACCAGCATGAGGTTTGAAGTTAACTAAATTTTTAAACCCCTACCAAAACCCTTACAGTAATTCACCACCCTGTGGTGGATGAGCGGTTGTGATTGGTTCCTGGATTGCTGGCGAATTGATAATGAGCTACAATTTTTCTTCATCTTTTGCTATCAGTGTCTGGGTTCCCAAGCCAAATGGGTCTTCACTTTTGCTGCTAGCAACTCATGCCCTAATCTGCACGATTAAACAGATCTTTCTCATTAGGGTCAACTACAGCACAGAGGGTTGAAGCAGAGTATTTAGGATCTTTGACTAAAGTCTTACTACATCAACACAGTGACATATATACCTATAATAAGACCTAAGACCATATAAGGCCTAATACTAACTGTATAAACAGCACATTACCGACGTGGCTAATTAAATACTCCACAATGAATTTTCATCTCCCCATCAAACCCACAAATGACGACAGCACAATGAATGGATTGCAACCCCAGAGTGCATGGCTTATGCTTTGAACCAGATATTCACAACATCAAAGCAACATCCAAAAAGGGTCATCCTTCACCTGCATTTGTTGACATTAATATAATGTAAAAAAAAAATGTATGTAGAAAAATGGCCAATGTAATATCAATCGTAATGTCATAAACGAGAGGTTAATCAGCTGCTAAAATAGCTTTAGAAAGTAGGTTCCATCTGTCGAATTTTTGGCTAGTCACCAACCGGCTAAGCGATATTAGCACTAACGTTACCTGACCAGGGCC
Source organism: Tenualosa thibaudeaui (assembly GCA_027481765.1). NCBI lineage: Eukaryota > Metazoa > Chordata > Actinopteri > Clupeiformes > Clupeidae > Tenualosa > Tenualosa thibaudeaui. The sequence goes on from JAIFZK010000208.1 coordinate 1,316,851, forward strand.
AATTAACGTTACGTTACCACTGGCGATAATGATTGACAGTTTTTGACAAAGATATTAAAACACAACGGTCCATGGGTAAATTTTGTCTGCTATACTGAACCACAAACAGGAAAACTAGCAAGAAAGCAAGAACTTCGCTCCATTTGTCAAAATGTATGCTACAGCTATGCTAAAATTAGCTTATACAAACCATGACAAACAGGATAGTCCTACTTCTAATATGGTTCTATGATTTCAGTTCCGTGTATGCCTGAATGTCAGACATTGCCTTTGGATAAATTTAACCTAGCCTATTCCATATCTGAATAACGCGATCAGTGGTGAACAACAAACCGTGATGCTACGATAACGTTAGAATGACTTGTAGCTACATGTTAGCCAACTAAACTAAAGTTAACTTACCTTTAGTTTGCTCCTCTTGTCTACAGTTAAGTTACTTATGATAGTCATCATACTTGTTATTATTACACGTTGATAGTAAACCTCACATTTCTTGTTGGGGATTAATAGAGTTACGGCCAAGGTCCACAGTAATTTTAGTTGATGACAGAAGTTTGCCAACGGTAATGTTGTAAGATTTGCTAGCTCACGCACTAAGGTTAGTATATTTTCGTAACGAAATTAAATGTTTTGACAATGAAAGACATCTAACATAGCTTTCAAAAACTATTAGAAATACTAGGTAACCACTAGCTAGCGTTAGCTAGTTAGCTTATGTTGTTACTCGTTGTCGAAGGGCCATGTTTAGTAACTTGACTATCGATAACTGGGTTGGCAGCTAGAGAAGTTGTTTTTATTTTAGCGTAACATTATGGTAGATTACAGTACATTAGGTAAATGTTTCGTTGCTTTATACCCTACCTGGTTGAAGGCGTCTGTTACCCTTAAATTGTCGTTTCAACAAAAATAAATGTTTTCTTTTAACAATCTAACTTGCCACCAGATTGTAGAGGACGGAAGTTTGCTGCATGATCCGAATGCAAGTGGTGTGGCCCACTGTAAACGCCAATCAGACAGCTTGAAACCCGTGCGTGTGTGTATAGTCAGAATTGTAGTCTTTTTTATAAATGGAGACCGTGTTTTTCACGCGATAAATTATGACCTAAAAACTACATGCCCCGACTAAATTCGTTCGAAACAGCTATTGGCTGACCAGGACTGGATTGACAGTTGCTTCAGCGAATTAATTACTGCCACTACTCATTAAAAATTGGTTTTACGAAAAGGCTAATATAAATATGTATGCTGACTATTATAGAAAATGTATTTGTTTAATTTACAGCAGTTGATATCGCAAATCAAATCAGATGATTCTTACGCAACAACATTAACAATGAAAAAGAAATGGTGACGAGATGATGAGGAGTAAAGGACTTGCCCATAGAGTCAGTGACAGCCAATCAACAATTGCAGAGGGACGGACCTGCTGCGAAAATAAACTGAGTGAACAACCTGCCGCCGCGACGGAGAGGACAAGACAGGCAACGCACGCGTAGTGGCCCACAGCATCACTTACAATATCATTCGGTAAGATTTTATTTTTTATACCAACCATGTAGTACAATCCTTAATTATGGTAATTTCATTTATTTCACGAAATTTGTGGAGGTTGTCCAGACTGGTTCATATGTGGCTTGTGCGAGGACATAAGCAGTTCAAGTTTATTCCTTTTAGCCTATTGCATGAGGATGCATCGATAACAAAACGAACGAAAAAAGTAATACCCCTTTATTGAAACATTTAGCCAGTCATATTCATGCCATAGCCTAGTTTTTTTTCCCTTTTTCTTTTAACGCATCAAATAGGTAAGACTAAATCACAGTTGTTGGCAACCAACATGCCTAGATCTGTTAAAAGTGTAGCAAATTAAACCCCTTTTAATTCACTGTTTTTGTTAAACTACGTTTTAATAAACTACAGGCTATATATTCCATAAGCTGCCTATTTCCCAACGTCTGCTCCCACATGAAGCTGCAGGCGCGTGCATGGGGCGGGATACTCCAAGGCATCAGCAATAAACCGCGTCGATATTGTGGGAAAAATAAGACATCTCATGCTGTTGCTTTTAATTGCTGATATTTGATAGCAACCCACATATGTAGATATTCTAATTAACTTTCAATCACATCGACTAGATGCAGACGAATCATCTAATCTTTATCAATATCAGGCATTCCTCTTCAAAATGTCAGTGGCAGTTGCCCAGCGCCTGTGGTGACAGTTTTCTGGTAGTTTTCAGTGTAGCCAACGTCTCAGTCTATCAATTCCCAGTATCTGCATTAACTAATTTGCATTAACATTTTAATCGTCAGATGCTTAAAAGTCGAGCAGAGTAATACTGGATAAACTGCGGAAGGCAGACCGCATGCGTGCACATCTGGCGGTGTGGAGACTGAAAGTATGCCAAAAGAGGGATGACCGTTTCCTTGAATTGAAATCCTGTTTTATGCCACTGTCATCCACACTACCGGATTTTATACAGCATTATATATTACAGCTTGTCCCCTGACAGATTGGAAAATACATTTGTCCTTAAAATGCTATAATACCCATAGGGTTGAAATTGGAGAGATTGTGTGTGTGTGTGTGTGTGTGTGTGTGTGTGTGTGTGTGTGAGAGAGAGAGAGAGAGAGAGAGAGAACATGAAAACAAATAGTCAGAAGGGTGAAATATTCTTACCGGGAATTTCCTCAATTACACCCTGATAAAATTGACTAGCCATTGGGAGTTCCCTCCTCACAGAATCAATGAACAACACTCAGACACACATGCATACCAACATATTTGAACACACACGTGCACACATACACACACACGTACACGTACGCTGTATGGGTCAGCACCTATCAGCACAGGTATTGATCTCTAGATTGATTGCTGCAGCACAGGGGGAGCTGTGATTTGCTAATTTGCAGGGATGACCGACAGCCATAGTTGGAACCCTTGTCTCATTAACACCATCACTGCATGCCGTCCCACACCAAAGGACCTCTTCACATGGTCACTGGGCCACAGACAGAAGATTGTGGAACAAAGAGGCCTATCTACAATTTCTTTCCTCCCTCTGCCTCTGCCTGTTTTTGTGCATGTGTATAGATTGAATGGTCTTTTCCTTCTCGGGTCTTTGGTATAGGTTAAATGGGCACACATTCCGTTCACCCCTAAATAGCAGGTGATTTAATTGCTAGCAGAGGAAGTGTTTCTTTAGTTGGGGTTCGTGGCCTCACATGCTGCCCTCTAGCCTCTCGTGCTTCTGGGCTCGAGGAAACTTGGCGCACAGCGTTTGTGTTTGATAGGTGGGAATGGGTGTGGCAGAGGCAATCTTTGCTCCCCTCTGGTTGAATGGCTCCTTTCTTTGTGTGGCTGTTAGCAGGGATTAATAACCTGGTGACCCCCCGGAGAGAGGAATGGCATGGGATTCCAAACATCCAAACAAACATCCGGTTCGTTACTTCACCAGTGACTCATTATTTAAGCAATGTGGGCAATGCCGATTACTATGCACAATGAGCTGTGATAGTTTTTTTAATGCTTCTAAGCAAAACCTTGGAAAATATGAATCTAAAACCAACTGTGTGCCAGTGCTTCACTGGGATGCTAGATCTCTTGATAACAAGCCTGAAGCATTCCTGGACAGAGTAGGAGAATGCAAAAGCAACACTAACCACACCTTACCTGTCTGTTTCTCCATAAGTCTGTGATTAAAAGCATTGATGGTTCATAGGTCCTTTAATCATGAACATTCAAGTCTTAAGATAGACCTGATACAGCTTACAGATTCAACTCTGCAAAGTTGCACACAGTTTGACATTCAGTTGACATTCAGTATTTGTACTAGTATTTGTACTCCAGGATAAGGCGTTGCTTTATTTGTACTGTGTACTGTATGTAGATGGGGATATTGGTAGTGTTAGAGCAGGGGATGAGCAGGGTATGTAGAGGGATTCAGGGCGGGGGCAGGGGGGGGTCTGGTTCTGGTTTACTTTCTGGTCTGGTAGGGCGGGAGAAGCCAGTTGATTGTTATTCACTGGGCTTTCTCATCGCATTGACACACACCCTGAACCTTAGAGTGTGCTTTTGGAAAATCGTCATCATTATCATCATCTCTCTCTCTTTCTCTCTGTCTCTGTCTCTGTCTCTCTCTCTCTCTCTCTCTCTCTCTCTCTCCCCACCTTACACAAATACACACACACATGTAAATATGCTCACAGAGGCAGCGGTTGGATGAGCACATTGTTATATTTTATGACTAAAGAATGCTCCAGCTCGTTACTCTGTCATTCTGTCAATGTGACTGGGCTGCTTTCCAATCCTGTGTGCTGATATCACCATAGTTAGGATGGGGTTGTGATAGTGTAGTGTAGGAGGCACATGATGAGAACACTGACACTGACAGAGACAGACAGAGAAAAAGGGGAAAAGTGTGTGGGAATATGGAATTGCCCAAACAGACACAAATTGATTTTAAATACCTGTCTATTTCTACATGTTCTGACTGGCATGAAACCATTTTCCTAACCATGATGTGGTTTCTGCTCTGTCAGACGTTTATCAGACGTCAGATGTTTATAGAGAGGATTAGTGGGTTTGGAACAGCAGGTTCTCTTTGGCACTGTGACAAACAGACATGAAGAGGCTTATATGTGCTTTTATTTTTCACTCCTTCTCCCATTCTCTCAGACGAGACCAACAGCAGAGCTACCAAGATCCCCTCACTCTCTCTCTCTCTTTCTCTCTCTCTCTCGCTCGCTACCCCCCTGCCCTTCCATCAGCCTCTCCACTCCTCCTCCCCCTTCTTTTCTCCCACACAGATTCACACTCATTATCAATACCTCCTTCTCTAATTTCCTCCCGCCCCTCTTTCTCTCATCTCCATCTTTCATCTGCTCTCTCTCTCTCTCTCTCTCTCTCTCTTTCTCTCTCTCTATCTTTTTCCCTCTGTCCCTAAGCTGGGAGATTGTGTGAATGTATGTGGTCTCCCCGAGGGATGCTGAGAACAATGGGGTAATTTTAGATCAATTTGATGGTAATGACTGTGTGTGTGTGTGTGTGTGTGTGTGTGTGTGTGTGTGTGTGTGCATGCGTAGTCCTTCTAGATGTGTGTTTTTATATACATCTGTTTCTTATCAGCACAGGGAAAATGCAGAGATTGACTTTAAGTCTGCTGTAATATTTCCATCTCCCTTGTTGTTAAGTAAGGACTAATGAAATGATGGTGCACACACACACAACACACAACACACACACACACAAACACAAACACACGCATATATTCTTTCGTCCACATAATTGGGTTTGACACCTTTCTACTTGTAATTCTTTGCAGTCGCTCACAGCTCCTCCATATGGCTGTGGACTGGCAAGCTGCTGAGTTGCTTTGAAGGGCTCTTGCATGCCTGAAGACTGCAGTCGTCAACCACACGAGAATGATGCATCAGCTTCCAATTTGGTGTCAGCTCACTGGCAATCAAGCCCTCTGCTCTGCTGGCTAGCTTTGCTTTCACTTCTGGGGAAAGGGAGCGCGGCTGACAGCAGCCTAGCAAACCTTGTATATCTCACGGCTCTGTGATGAAGTGATGGCTACAGAGAAGGACGATGCCGGTGGAGAGAGAAAAGGAGACAGACAGAGACATAGACAGATAAATAGGGAGTCTCAGAGGGGCTTATTTTTGTCAAGGTACATGTCTGAATTGTTGCACTTCAGTTAAAAAAATGATCTGGTCTGTTGAACCTACATGGTGGATAAAGCACTGATTGGTGAGCAACACCAGTGATGTCTACCTGTGATGATACTGCCTATGGCTAATTGTAACACCTTTCCACACCTCTGGGGCTCAATTATTTAAGGCCATTGGGAAGGGAGAGTGGACTGGTTTTTCCGTTGTGTGAGTTTCCCTGAAGTGAGCCAGATGAACTTGGTCTATCCGTCTTAACTTGACATTTTGAGATTTTATACCCCACCACAAATGCAAACTTTCAAATAAAATATACAGCTTAAAATGTTTTGATTATTTAAATTATATAATAATTAATTAAAACTGAACTCACTAGAGGTGCCAGGCTGACAGACACACAAACACACACTCTCACCCTACAATCGCAACATGCTAGGTCTCCTTTCCAAGACCGTAGGGCCAGTGTGTAGATCAGCAGTTTGGGTTAAGTGATATGGGTTTTGTTATAGTGGGGGCTAAGGTTTCAGTTAGGCTGTGCTCTAGACACAGTCATTAAGCTTAGATGTCTGGCCTCCCCTACCTTGGAACAGTGTAAACTGCATGAGGATGGAAACCCCATTTCTTCCCTGAGTCCTGTGTCTAAGTTAGCTCCCCCTTGCCTCTCCTGTAGTATCTTTCTGGGGCTGCTCCACCTGTTTTCTCCTGTGATCCCTCCCTCCATTTCTCCCTCTCTTCCTCCTCTTTCTTCCTCTTTTCCTCCTCTTTCTCCCTCTTTTCCTCCTTCATCTTCCTTTTCTTCCTCCCTGTCTGCCTCCTCTCTCTTCTCTTCTCTGTCTGTCTCTCTCTTCATATGTCCCCTCATAAGCTCTGCTGTTTCCTTTTTTTAATCTCAGCTCTTCTGTCTTTTCTGTTCTCTCTTCAAGTCCCTCTGTGCTGCCCTTTTTCTTTTCTTTCTTCTTCCCTTTTCTCCCTTCCTCCCCCTGCTCTACTTTATCTGTCACTTCCTTTGTTTCCCATACATCTCTCTCTCTCTGTCTGTGCCATTTCCCTTTCTCTATCTTTCTCTGTCACCACTTCTCTCTCTCTCTCTCTCTCTCTCTCTCTCTCTCTCTCTCTCTTTAGTGGTATAGGCTACTGTGAGGGCAGAGTGGCATATACTCTGTTTGTTGTCCACTATGTCTCTATTCCCCTGATCCTTCATCTCCCTCTATCTGGTATTGGAAGTATAGGAGTGTACATTTCTTTCTCTCTCTCTCCCTCTCCCTCCCTCTCTCTCGCTCTCTCTCATCTCTCTCTCTCTCATCTCTCTCTCTCTCTGTCTGTTGGTAGTGGTGTTGTATGGAGGCATAGTGTAGTCAGGCTAGTGCTGAGCCAGTGCTCAGTAGGGCTTGTTTCAGCCCTGAAGTAGAGCATAATTAAATGTGACCGGCACTGGTGGCAGGCCCCCTGTTCCCTCATCAGTCCTCTCTCCCTCCCTTTCTCTCTTCTCTTCTCCTCTCTTCTCTTCTTGTCTGTTTTGTGCTTCTTCTCTTCTCCTCTTTCTCCTCCTGACTCTCCTCCAGTCATCCATCACATGGCTCTTTAGCTACCGAGTCATCCTTCCTCTCTCCACATCTCTCCACATCCCTCCCCCTCTCTTCTCTTCTCTCCTTATCTCTTCTCCTCCCTCCCCTCTCCCCCTCTCTCAGCTGCCAGTGGAGGTGCAGAGAGGTGCAGAAGAGAGGGGAGGTGCTGGCTCAGAGGAGCTATGTTATCTGGGGCGTCCTGTCTGGAGCAGAGGGGTTGATAAATGGGATAGAAAGAGAGAGAGAGAGAGAGAGAAAGACAGAGCAAGAGATATGGGGGTGGTCACAAGAGAACTAGCCGGGATAGTTCTGTTGGTGTGTCTGTGCATATGATGTGTGCACTGTTCACTCACTTGCAAGAGTGTATTTTTACATGTGAGAAAGTTGTGTGTAAGCTTGTGTGTGTGTGTGTGTGTGTGTGTGTATGTCTGTGAGAAACTAAGTGACTGGGAAAGGGAATGTTGCTGAGAGCATAGAAGATGATGTGAGAGTCTCCCTGGTTACGAAAGAAAACTCTCCCGATCCCACTCATCCCCTCCTCATCATGCCCCCGTTGTTCACCACCATCATCATCACCATCATCATCATCATCTCTCTCTCTCTCCACCTCACTCCCTCACCTGGTCTGTGTCGGTCTGTGTTCCTGTGTGTGGCTGCCCTCACCTGGTCTGTGTCGGTCTGTGTTCCTGTGTGTGGCTGCCCTCAGTGGGTGGCTCCACCTCTATGTGTCTGTGCCTAACTCTCCACTGACCTGAGAGAGTGGGCAGCATGTGCTGGTGCCTGCCTGGAACCCCTTGGCCATGCACACACACACACACACACACACACACAGACAACAGACAAACACACACACACACACATACACACACACAGACAACAAACAAACACACACACACACACATACACACACACAGACAACAGACAAACACACACACACACATACTCACACATGCACACACACACACTTACACATACACACACACAGACACACACTCTCTCTCTCTCACACACACACACACACACTAACACATAAACATACACACACACACACACACTCACACATACACACACACAGACACACACTCTCTCACACACACACACACACACACACTCTCTCTAACACATACACATACGCACTCACACATACATACACACACACACACACACACACACAGACTCAGTGCTGGGGACTGGAGGCAGACAGACGGGGGACTCAGGACTGGCACTGGTGCTTGTGCACTGTCACTCTCTGGGCAGTGATTTGAGATGCCTGCAGATGGAGGCCCAGTATGGAGTGAGACCCAATGGGTCCCCCAGTGCGCACACAGGGAAAACAGAGGGAGAGTGGGCCTTGGGTACCGGAAAACCACTTGTGCCATAGCAGAAAATACACATGGAGGCTACAGCAAGCCTGGAGTGGAGGCTAACAGTCATCATAAGTAGTTATATTTTCATAGATTTCAAACAGATTCCTCTGAAATGCTGTGCATGTGTGTGTGTGTGCATATGTGTAAGGAAAGAGGGAAAGGACTTGGGTAATCTTGATCATATTCGTATGTAACTTTACACTGGCTAGATGACACCTACCACCCACACCTTCTTTTCACCTCACATCCCAGTGTTTCTGTGTGTGTGTGTGAGGAATGAGTAATGCTTCAATACTTCTCCAGGCTGCAGCTCAGTGTGATTGACACCGAGGCAGATTTTAGAAGTTGGCTCGTTCTCGTGAGGCTCTTCCGTCTAACCGTGTTAGCAGAGTTGTCGGAGCTCTATTGGACGCTGTGCAGGTCACACACACACTGGGACTACAGGATCTCCACCAGCCCAGAAAAGCCTATCAGGCAGCTCTGATATTTTCAGGTGTGTGTGGACCACGACTTCCACCTCTGTTTTTTTTTTTTTTTTCCTGGGCCAGTCATGACTGGGAAACATCCAGCCTCCAACCAGCAGCTCCTCTTACATGCCCGACTGTGCCCACGTGATGTGGTGCACGTGCCCAGAAACTTGTCCGCACCTCTCCCAAGGACATCCTAGGAATGATATGAGGAATGCAGGTATGAGTGAGCCTCAGATAGAAGAATCTCTTAGGGCTCTCTAGGCTTGGTGAAGGTGCACAGGTAGCATTTGACAGGATTTGAACCAGCCCATCTATTTTTGCTTGCTATCTATTTTTGCTTCGCATGGCTATTTCTGTTTTTGCTGGCTGCTGTCAGTTCATGTACCAGTCCATCGTGGAATCATCTGGCAATACTAACACACTTAACATTCCCCGCCTTGGGCTCTCAGAGATTTTTTTGTCTCTTTTCCCCTTTATGAAGCATCTGAATGTGTCAAACCCAGTGATGTTGCTGTGGAGCTCCAGAGGAGCAGGCAGGGAGAAGGACGGGGAGAGGGAGAGGTAGAGGGAGAGGAGGGCCCCTGGGTGGTCACTGAGGTGCAATGTCATTGCAGGCACAATGGAAGTCCCTGTATGGCTGGAAAAGCCTGACGCTCCCAGTGTATATTCATACAGTGGGGTAAACAAGCACATAGACAATGGGCTTCTGCAGCTATTGCTGAGGTGTGGGACACAAGGGGGAGGGGCTGAACACACGATTGACACGTGGCACACACACACACACACAGTATACGCACACATGTGCCCATTTTGAAACCCCAGCCCCTTTTTGTTCCCCGCTGTTCTGATACCGCCCCCCCTCTCCCCTTTTCCCTTCCTGGCGTCAAAAACACGCTTAGCAGTGCACGCTTCTGTTTGCTGTGTTTGTGCAAAAAACAATGTTGCCAGGCAACGACACAGGAGCAGTGAGATGGAGTGTTGGTTTGTGAAAAGGTGTGTTTGTGTGTCTGAACTCTGCACATATACATACGTACATGTGTGTGTAAGTGTGTGTATGTGTGAATATGTGTGTCGGGGAGAGTAAAGATCAGCAATGCTGAAACGGTCACAGGGAGTGAAATCTGCTATCCCAAGCACACACACACGTACACACACACATACACACACACACACACGCGTCCTCCTCAGAAGAAGTGTACTGTGGGTACTGTGAGGCGGTGGCTGGTTGGATGGGTGGGGAGAAGATGTTGAAGGGGGGAGCGTTAGGAAGGAGGCTGCTCAATCATTCATGGCACACGCGCACACACACATGCGTGCACACAGACAGACACACAGACACACACACACACACTCTTGCTGAGTGAGGCTGCAGATTCACTGATGCAAGAGAGGAAGCTCAGTCTCAGCCCCACACACACACACACCATTATAGCCACTTTCACAACTGCTCCCTAAATGACATAGACATCGTAGAGGGCAATATCCTCACCATGATAGCTCTGTATCAATGCAGACATTGTGGATATCTTCTTCACAAGATATCTCTTGTTAAATATGAGCAACCAGCATCCGGGTGATGTGTTGTCTCAGAGATGCTAGCTAATAGATTTGTTTAGTTTTGTTTAGTCTTTCTCCTTCATTCACCTCTATCCCGACTGTCATATTTTTGTGTATCCAACTTTCTCTATTTTCTTTCTTTCTTTCCCCACTCTCTTTCTTCCTAACTCTTTCTTTCTCTAACTCTTTCTCTCTCTCCTCAGATCTCCCCTGTGTGGATGATGCTGGCTCTCGGACTCCTGCCCCTGCTTTTGCTGCGACTGTGCCGCTGTTGGGCTATGGACGTTCCCGAGGATGTGACCGCCGAGTTCTCTGTCAGACTGTACCACCAGCTGCAGGCGACGGGGGGAGACGACAACATCATCTTCTCCCCCCTGAGCGTGGCACTGGGCCTGGGCATGGTACAGCTGGGGGCCCGGGGAGCCTCCCTGGCTGAGATTCGACAGACCATGGGCTACAGCCACTTCAGAGATGGTAGGACTTACACATGTGTCTCATGTTAAACACACACTCACACACAGAGACACACACACCACATTACCTTCAGTAGCTAGATTTTTGTCAGACACTGGTGCTCATTGGTCTTGTTGTACATCACAACCATCACAAGTAGTCTTCTAGTCCCTATTTGCAGGAGAAGTTACATTAAATTCATCTTCCATTGATATACAGTATATTATGCATATCAGTATCATATCTGTTTTGGTTATTTCCTGTCATCATGACTACCAAAGCCAGTCTGTTTCTCTGTTGCCTGTTTCTATGTGCCAGACTGCCCTTCTTTCCTTTCTCTTCTTAACATCAGGATCAATCACTAGACAGATAACTGAAACAGGAACTGCCCACACTAACCAACAATGAAACTGGAGCTGGATTCTGATTGGTTGTCAGCTTTTTGTTGTCCTTAAAATGCCTCTGGAAGTACAATACCCAACGATTTTGTTCTACATGTTTTTATGTATTGTAATAGTAATAGAGTTGATGTCATTCCTATCAGCTAGAGTGATATTGGAGTGGACTGTAGCTTTTGTTGTTATCATTGGAAGTTGTTGTTGCTAGTTTGACTGGCCTTTCCACCCTCTCTCCTTTCTCTCCTGCAGATGAGGAGTTGTCCCTCCTGCGGAATCTGACCCAGGCACTGTCGGTGCGTGAGGAGCAGTATGTGCTCAAACTGGCCAATTCCCTCTTCCTGCAGCAGGGAGTCCACTTCAACCCAGACTTTCTGCACCTCATGAAGAAGTACTTCAGGGCAGAGGTGGAGACGGTGGACTTTGGCGAGTCAGCGGCCGTGGCTGAACGTATCAACGGCTGGGTGGAGAACCACACCGAGAGTGAGTAAAATTGGGGAGACAAACTGATCCTAGAACAGTTCTGAACAGGTGTGTCAAGAATCCACAGCAGCTTCATGCAGGCCTGAGCAGACCCAGGGTCAGCAGGTAGAGTACATTGACTAGACAGGTCAGGTTCATGATGTGGGGATCTGGCGTTGATCCCCATATCCCGACATCATGAGGGGCGGTGGTGGCGCAGCTGGTAGACCTACTGTTCAGCAACCGAAGGGTTGCTCTGCCTGACCCCATCGAAGTGTCCTTGAGCAAGAGACTGAACCCCAAATTGATCCTGGTGGCAGGTTGGCACCTTGCATGGCAGCCTCCGCCACTGGTGTGTGAGTGCATGTGTGTGAATGGGTGAATGTGAGGCATACTCTGTAAAGCACTTTGAGTACTCATAGGAGTAGAAAAGCGCTATATAAATGCAGTCCATTTACGCCATAGGTTCATTGAAACTAGCAAACGTAAGTCTATGTTCACAAACAGTTTTCTGTCTGCAAACACTCACCAGTGGTTTTAGGATGTACTTCTCCATGAACATAAGAGGAGCTGAATGGAAGGTTGCCAATGGAATAGCAATGAAATTCAATATAAATTAAATATGTTCACTACCCTTGCCAAATGTGAGTGTTCCTCAGGTCCAGACCAGACGTTCTCCACAGTCTACTGGTTACTTGGGGAGCTGGCATAGTCTCAAAGAATGACAAACCAAATAACCTTTTCAGTCAAGAAAAAAAGCACAAATTTTTTTGGAAAATGAATCAATTAGGGCATTTTCTAAACCAAATCCCAAAAACATTTTGCCTTTTAAAAGTGAGTGTCCCCACATGTTGGGAAGCAGTCATGAGCTCGCTGTCTCTTTCGTTACGCTAGGGCTGAATTAATTTTCTCATTTCCCCTCCGATATCCTGAAAATTGGGGGATTATCCTTCTTATTCCCTCACTGTCAGGAAAATCCTGGGATTGTCACAAAATGCCAAAGATGCTTAGCGAGAGAGATGAATTTGAATTGCACCTGTTTAAATCTCTTACCACTCTCTCTCTCACACACACACATACACACACACACAAATACACACACACACACAGACATACATAGACTTTCTCCCTGGCTCTGCACTGTCTCATTTGTCTCCCTCACCGCTGATTTGCAGGTAAGATCCGGGAGCTCCTGTCAGCAGACGACTTCAGCAGCGTGACGCGACTGACGCTGGTCAATGCTGTCTACTTCCGAGGCAACTGGAAGAACCAGTTCCGGCCAGAGAACACGCGCACCTTCTCCTTCAGCAAGGATGATGGCAGCGAGGTGCAGACCCTCATGATGTACCAGCAAGGAGACTTCTACTACGGTGCGCACAGGGCAGAGGTGGAGGGGGGTAGGAGAGGGATGGAGGTGGGAGACAGAGCAGGGGGAAGGAGTGTGAGTGTCTCCTGATCTGCATTAGAAAGTGTGATCATGACAGGATGGAAACATGCTACTGAACAAAAGGAAGGGGGTGACGCGCTCCAGTGTCTACTTTTAAGTCACTTCATAGGAAGTGAATTGGGGTGGATTTAAAGACTGCAAAGGGGGTTTGCAAAGATTGTTTATGCAGCTAACAAGCGTTAATAGATGAGGAGCAGTCGTTATATTAAAGAATGGCAGATGTTGCTTTGGACAACGCTACAATGTAGCACTGTGCGAGAGACAAGGGCAGAGTCCAGAAGACGATGGAGATCGAGACCCCTGGGTTAAAGGCATAAAAGACAGTGGTTATGCTCACTCAAGCACCACATGTTATCTCTCTCATTAAATTTGCATTGTTGGTTAACTCTGCTGAATGCACAAAATGTAGTCGAGCATTTTCAACTGATTGCATTTGCCCTTAGAGGATACTTCTGAATGTGCAGTTGGGTCATGTAAAATAGGCTGTGTTTCCCTGCAGCCTTGGTCATTGTTTTTAAGCAGTGCACTTCTGGGGAGTGCATGACTAGCCGGAACTATATCTGTGTTGCCAAAAGGGGAAGTGTTTTATGGTGGAGCAGGTTTGAAGGTAGAAAAGTTGTGTGTGTGTGTGTGTGTGTGTGTGTGTGTGTGTGTGTGCATTTACACTTAAGACAAGGAAAGAGAGCATGATGGAAATGAAGGATGTGAATTTCGATGTGTGTGTGTGTGTGTGTGTTAGAGAGAAGAAAGCTGCAGCTAAATAATTGTGTTTTAGCTCTGGTGACAGTCATTGAGGCACGGAGGAGGGAGCCTGCAGACACATCATATATCATTGCCAGTTTGTTTGCATGGGGACTCTGCTCAAAGTCAAATGCAAGAGAAATCGGAGCAGATTTTTTGTGCTCTCTTCTAAGCAGTCTGCATGGGGGAATTTGGGATTTATTTGCATGGGCACATTTGTGTGTGTGTGTGTGTTTCCATGTCTGTGTGCAGGTGTGTAAAAATTTGAAAATAATGCTGCCTTCTAGTAGTGTTTGGTGGCAGCAAGCCCTTCAATGCATGTCCGAATCACATAAATGCGTAAAATTCCTCCTTCGGAGATACCTTTGTTTTGCCCAGTTTTGAAGGCAGCAGGCAGAAGATGCAGCCTTGTTAGGCAGTGAAGGCAGAGAGGAAGCAGAGAGCAAGTCAAGCCCCATTTCGGACACACTCTGTGTTAAGTGTTTTTTTTGGACAATAACATACATTCAGACACTTTCCAATGCGTATGTGAATTTGTACTGTCTGTACAGGTGTGTGTGTGTGTGTGTGTGTGTGTGTGCCTCTCACTGATCCCCCCTCTTGTTTCCTGTGCGGTTTGCTTGTAAGTCACCTGGCAGCAGTGGAGGATACAGCAACACAGCAGTGCAGTGGGGGCGGAGTTCCCGTGTGCTAGGAACACCAATGGGCCCAGACATAGACACACACACACACACACACACACACACACACACACACTCTTTATCCCTTCTCATTCCCTCCTTTGTTCTTTTGCAACAAAAACATGAAAGCTTGCAAATGTGCTCCTGCTGTGCTGACTCCTACATACACCCTGTCCTACATTCATCGCCACAATAAGGAGCTGGATTCTTACACACCCCACACAGTTACACGCACACACACACACACACACACACCCATCACACATGGCTCAGACACACCGCATGTTCATGCCACACACCACTCACCACATGTGGAACACACCACATGTTCACGCCACACGCTGTCAATTGCACACATCACACACAAGTTGTTCACAGACCACACACGCACACACACTGCATGTTCACACACAACACACAATACACATGGCTTAGTCACATCAGTAGTCACTAGAGCCTACTGATAAAAAAAAAAATCTTGAAAATAGCCCCAGCCCATTCAATTCTGTTATGCGCTGATCAATATGCACC
Source organism: Tenualosa thibaudeaui (assembly GCA_027481765.1). NCBI lineage: Eukaryota > Metazoa > Chordata > Actinopteri > Clupeiformes > Clupeidae > Tenualosa > Tenualosa thibaudeaui. The sequence goes on from JAIFZK010000208.1 coordinate 1,332,194, forward strand.
ACCACCTAAGCACAACACAAGCAAGCACGCACGCACACACACACACACACACGCACACACACACACACACACACTCATCCTCATCATTGCTGTGCACACACACACTCATCCTCATTTTTGCTGTCTCACACTACCACCCCCCCCTCCAGACTCCTCTATCCCGAGTGTTCTAACGTGACCCCCCCCCCCCCCCCCCCCCAATCCCTGTGGCCCACAGGTGAGTTCAGTGATGGCAGCACCGAGGCCGGGGGCGTGTACCAGGTGCTGGAGATGCCCTACGAGGGCGAGGACATGGGCATGATGATTGTGCTTCCTAGGCAGGAGGTGCCCCTGGCCACCCTAGAGCCCATCATTAAAGCCCCACTGCTGGAGGAGTGGGCCAACAACGTCAAGAGGCAGAAGGTGGAGATCTACCTGCCCAGGTACAGTATGACGGCCACCTAACAGTGGCAGCCCTGTGGGATGACTGCATGTGAGAGCAGCATGTTGCCAATTTACTTTGGAAGTTTGCCAATTTAGTTAGGAATTCCGTATGTGCGCAAATCCTTTCCTAGATGCTCAAGTCTGCCCAACCATTTTCCAGTAATTATGATGTTATGTTGGTAAACAATTTTAACTTAGAAATGAAGCTAGCTTTCTAAACTGGTTGAACAAACCCTGAACTGGCAATCTGAGGAACATCAAGAGCAGTTATCAAGCTTATTGGTTAAGCCTACTTTGGCTAGTAAACTAGTACAACTATACTACTTACAACTAATACTGAGGCCTAATCCTACTTTTGCTCAATACAGTGATGTTCCATTGGAAATGAGTAAGATGGCTTAACATCCTCAATGCATTTGGTTAATTCAGCCATACTGTAACTTCAGTTTTTGTAATAATAATAAAATAATAATACACCAAGAAGGAACTGCATGTCCTCTTAGCCTAACGAGTGCAGCTGTATGAATGGAGTCTGGAGTGGAACAGAGCTCCCTTGACCTGACTCTCAACTCCTAACTCTCACCCACTGAACCAGCATGTTAGTGCATTTAGCTAGGGGCAGTTTGGCAGAACAAAATGATCTATTAAAAACTCCATAGATAATAGTATTCCTTCTCACAATTCCTGATGCATTGACAAGTTCCCGTGATTTTGACTGTTCTAGCTTTTGATAGCTTGATCATTTGAGATCTGTGTGTGTGTGTGTGTGTGTGTGTGTGTGTGGGGGGGGGGGGGGGTTTATGGCAGATTCAAGGTGGAGCAGAAGATTGATCTGAGGGACACCCTGCAAGAACTTGGCATCCAGAAAATTTTCACCGAGGATGCAGACCTCTCTGGCATTACCACTGACATGGCTGGTAGCTATTGCACACACATATAGACATATAGTCCATGTACACACTCCCTCTCCCCCTCTCTCACTCACACACACACACACACGTAAAGACACATCATAATGTTCACCAACTCTCCCATCCTAAATGCACTACAGCACTGAAGTGTATTTGGCAGGAGTGACAGTTCAATTACAGGATATGCCGACCACTTGCTTCCTGTGGTGGCTGGAGCTCTAGTTTAGGCCTGATATGTCTGCTAAAAATACCAGCCTGATTGCTTTTATCTGCTGAGACTCAGCAGACACACTCAAAAAAGAATAAACAGAGGTTGTTCTAAAGATATAACAAAATATATAACAAAACATGTTTTGTTTTTTTCTTGATTGAGGAGATTTTTGAGACTGCTTGTCATCTGTGTTGTCTAATCACAAAGCAATGCTGCGTTTACCATTTAATCTTTTTTTTTTTTTTTTGTAAATGGGGCTGATTAGCAAAGTGGGTGGGATGAATTGTCTCATCAAATGTGATTGTTTTGCCAAGTGTCCTTGTGAGCCCCCCTTCACACACACACACACACACACACACACACACACACATAAATGCCCATACTCTCTCTCTCTTCCTCTCTCTCTCTCACACACACACATATTCACAGGCACTACACATGCTTGCCATGTTAATTGCATCCAATAACAAATGTGCTGCCAGAACAGCTTCCCTGTCCTCCATCTGTCTTGTCCCTCCACCCTTCCTCTTCATGGTGACTTCATGGTTCGCTCTGCTCTTACAGATGGGAAGGATCTGTTCGTGGGCAAGGCCGTGCAGAAAGCTTACCTGGAGGTGTCTGAGGAAGGGGCAGAAGGGGCTGCAGGAACAGGTGAACGCCAATTCTAGAATCTCCTCCCTCCCTTCTCTAAATGGACCCAGATTATACTACAATTCCCATCTTCCTCTGCCAGTCTGATTTTCCTTGTCTCACTTTGTTGCTTATCCTTGTTTGCCCTCACCTTGTTTTCATCTAATCCCATGACCCCTTGGCGCTACCTCTCCTCTCTACCCTTTCTTGTGCTAACGTACCTTGTGTGTCAGTTTCTTTGCGACACTTTTTTAGCCCTAATTGGTTCACAATTTATAGCTGCTGAAATCTTAGCAGTAAATGTTAATAGTGCCCCCTCCTGTTGACTGTTTGCAATGGTACTCTTGGAAGTATGTAAAGCAAGAATGATTTCTCCGTAGCGTGGAGGGGTGTGTGAGCTATGCTGTGGCGTACACTCCCTGACCTGGAGGGGTTGTGTCTCATAAATAATGTGTCCACCTTGCAGGTATGATTGCACTCACAAGGAATCTAGTGCTGTATCCTCAGGTTATGGCTGACCACCCATTCTTCTTCATCATCAGAAGCAGAAAGACTGGTATGAGCGTGTTGAGACACACACACACACACACAGACGGAAACCAACATAGAGCATTTACATACTTTGCCACCTGGAAACATGTAATACATGCTTGTATAACTGACGCAATGACTGTGTTATCTAACTGAGCTCAAGTTACCACATACCCTGCCAATGAACTCCCTGGAGACATGTCTTCACTTCCACACAAAAATGAAAGAACATCACATCACTCTTTGCAAGAATAACTCACATTCTCTTGTGTTTGCTTCCCCAGGGTCCATTATTTTCATGGGAAGAGTTATGAGCCCTGAAGTCATTGAATCCAGCATCCAGGACTTTGATTCCGTCTAACCTCACTGCTCTACACTTAACATCTTGATTGTGTTTGTACTGCAACGAGTCTCAGAGCCTCAAAAGCACTCCACCTCACAACACACAATAGTCTCACAGTCATCACTTGCCATGGTTTTATAACCTTACAACAACACATACAAATATACTCTATAACATTGATGAAACGTCATAGTGTTTTGATACTGCGAGATTTACCCATTGGGGATGGAAAGTGTTGTAAATATATGGATGAGGTGAAGGTCAAGGTCATGGTGACCTTGAGCAGTGAGGAAGCAGGACACAATGAATACATCCATGGGTTACCTCCATTACTGTGTTTTAGTAGGAGCCTTATAGGCCAGGCGCTACAACTCATCTTTTCTGGTATATTTGCCACTGTGTCACATAGAGGACATAGATATTTATTGTGAAATTATTAAAAAGTAAAACAGATGTGAGCAGTATTCTATTTAATCACTTTTGGGATCTCTAATTAAATTCAAACTTTCTCTCTTTCTCTCTTTCTCCATTTCTTTCAAACTTGCCGAGGATATTGCTTTTAGTACAGTCCAACTGAGATATGCCTTATGAGTTTTTGATCAGCAAATGTCTGCAAGGTGTACAGGTCAATAAAGAGGTTATCTTGCCAGTGTGGCATTTCATGTACAGGGATTTAAAAAAAAAAGAACAACAAACACCAGCTGTATTCACTCTTTTGAGAAATAAATGAATGTGTAGACACCCATTTTGTCTTTGTGGTGTTTGGTAGGCCAATGAACTATGAAATAAAAAGTTTAGGATTTATGTATCAGTCCACAGCCATAGTTTGCTGTTTGATGGGAGCTGTCAATTAAATTTTTAAATATTGACCTAGTGCAGAGGTTAATGATTCATTTGTTTGGATTTTGGGGTAGGCATGTTATTTTCTGAGAATAAAGTCAAAACTTTTGAAGTTGATAGGGGGCATTTTAAAGTCCTACACTAGTCTATTTCTTACTTTAGTCTTACTTTAATCTGCCATTTTTTGTTATATATTGGGTAAACTTATGGACAACATTCATTAATTTTTTTCTTAAAGTTGTTGTACATTGCAGAAAAATACTAAAACAGAAATAACACATGTGATGTCTTCAGAAGCCTAAGCACCAGTAGAAAATAACCTGGTTAAAATAAAGTAGTCCAACTTTGTGCGTAAACTTCTGACTGGTACCCTCGGTGTGATAAATAGGCCAATCTGTGTTTTACAAATACAGTCTTGTCTGACGGTAAAATAAATCCTCAAGCACCATCGTGTGGTGTCGTTCTGGTCAGATGACTAGCCTATCAGCCGTTGAGATAAGCAAATATGACAGTATTCTGACCTTTTTTCGCATCATCCAGTTTGCGCATTTGTCAATGACTTATTTACTTAATTTCACTGTGATGTTTTTGCTATGTCAATCTTTCCTGTAACAGCCTTCTAACAAGCTGACAAATTTCGCACTACCTTTGGATAACTCACAGCATTGCTTAGCAACGGCTCCTGTCCCTACTGACCTTCTTCAGACTCGCAGGTAACTCAATTGTGTCAGCAGCGCGAGTTTACGGGAATAGTCACATTTCGCTTCTCGGCACCGCGACTCGTCCCAATGGGAAACTTCACTTTTGCTCCTAAACGCTGCATCTGCTGTGTGTTAAATGCCACTGGATATCGTCAAAGCCGTATGACATGTCAGAAAGGTAGGACACATTTAACTGGGCTGTATAACTTTTTTTCTTGGCGAGATTAAGGTTTGTTGTTTTTTTTACCATGTAAGCATATTAAATGGGGATGTATGCTGGGTCAATGATTTCGATGTATCCTTGCATTGCAATGCTTCTTTTTTTATTGAATTAGGCTACTATTTTATGTTACGTGTACTGCCGAGACAGAGCTTGTCCAGTAACCTAATTGTATTTACAAAGTGCGTGAGAGGGCGTAATTCTCTGCTTAAGTAACGAAATAGCCCGTTGACATATCAGTAAAATGCACTGAATCAGAGACCCAATGTTAATCAGGATGTCCTAATGATAGTATTATAGAGCAATGACACCTGCTCAGGTGTCTCGCTGTTATGGCGACCGCTTAATCCGATGCAGGGTGCAGAGTTCACGGTAACCAAAAACGTAACCAAGCAGGGTCAGAATTTCAGCGCAACGGATGTACCTGCTAGCTCCTGTTTCAGGGAACCTCAGCTGTTCGCAATGGACCTTTCTTTTGTACAGGGACCATTTAATGTCACTGAATTTCTGAGCAAATTGTGGTCTGTGGTCAAATCAAAATGTTTCATGCAAACTGCATACTGGGAAAAAATACACAATAGTAATAAGCTTTCTTGTTTTATGTATTTTTTTTTTATTTTATGTTGATTTGAGATAAATTGAGCAATTGAAAGCAGTCAAAAAAGTGAAATAGTGGATTATAATTTTGGAAATGTTGATATTGACATTTTACCTGTGATGCTGCACATTAATTTGTTATAAACTATATATATATATATATATATATATATATATATATATATAGTCTAGTTCTACACCTCTTTATAAGCTGCTTTATATGCTGCTGAATTCTTGAGAGTTCTACCCATTTGTAATGCTCTCCTGATCACTGTTTTCGGCTGTACCTATATTTCTCTCTCTCATTCTTTCTCTGTCTCTCTGAGTGTGTGTGTGCCTGCATGCAGGGGAGTGTGTGTGTGTATGTGTGTATGCTTTGATGCGTGCATGTGTGTGATGCTCGCTGCCTGTGTGCTCTGTCTGTGTGCCTCCTCTCGTCTTCTCTCATCTTTTGTGTTGTTTCTTTAGTTCCTCAGGAGTGAACACAAGTAGTGACAGTCTCCCCAAATCTCACACGTCTCACTGCTCCGAGCTCCGAGACACCCACACTCCCCTCTCAGTGGAACAAAGCCCAGACTCTGGCATAGTCTCCACTCCAGTGAGTAACATGCCTTGTGGCACTTCTCTAGGACTGACACTAATGCACATGTTCGACTGCAGGAGTGAATCCAGATGTATTTGTTTCCAAATTCTACTAGGAACTGACCCACTTAAAATGGTGTATCAATGTGTTTCTCCTTTCATAGTCTAGCTGCATTAGTCTTGCTTGCATGTCCACTCAACAACCAGAGCCATTCCCCCTTGTGATCCTCTTCTGTTAATATCATGAAAGATCACCAGCAGTGGTTTGCCTCCTTCACCACTCCCATGCTGGGGGTAGACACATGCTCTTGCACTGTGACAATGTGATAAATGGTGGCAATTTAATGTAAAAACACTGCCTTATTTTTTAGATTTTAATTCAGGTGAAAATTGGCATATTTTTGTTCATTAGATTTATCCTAGCCTGTTGTTTTCCTGGGATTCGAGAGGAAGTACGACACATTTGGACATTGGTTTACCCATTTATACTACAGACTCATCGCATTCTACAGTATCCATGCGATTTGCTGGTGCGGTCGACTTGCGTATTGGTTCACCTTGGATATCAGAGCTCTATAGGTAGGCTCTTGTGTCACTGCAATGAAAGTCAGTGCCAGGGGTCATCCATAGAGTGTAGGTTTACTCCTCAACGCATAGGCTTAAGGCCACGCACACGCACCTCATGTAAATTTGATGCAGATCTCAAAGCAGGAAAAAGAAAACACTTTGCTGGGGTCACCAAGTGTGAGCGACACACAGGTCACAGACCTGCTGCCCCGGAGTGGACCTCAGCACAACATGCCAACCAGTTTCCTCTCCCGTGGTGCTTTCAACTGCATAGGATATGCTTACGTATGTTCTATGGTGGTTATTGCATGGAAAGCATTTCTGGTGCAGCCCAAAGCTAATCGCTCGTTGTGTTTCGTTTTGCCAGTTGCCATCCCACCGATTTAGGTTCATCTCGTGGCATCGGCTGGAGGAGACTGATGTTCGTGGAGACCAGCTCGCCTGCCCCAGAGTCAGAGAGGGTAAGAGCCATATGCACCATTGGGGTAATGTTTTTTTTTTTTTTTTTTTTTTACAGCAAAGCTCTGCATGTTAGCACTTTCACCAGTAGCATGACAGTGACGAGCAGCAATTAGCGCAGATGAGATTTCATAGTGGAGATCGGATCTCCTGCGTAGGAAGCAATTACGCTGGCGAGGAGCATGGCTGTGTGTGTGCCCAATTAAAAGATACGTCGCGGAATCAGGGCTCTGTTGTTTTGACACGGGAGATGGTAATCTGTCCGGCACGTCATCAAGCAGGGCCCACGGAGGACGAGCTGTTACTGAGAGGGGAGCCGAATGCGCTGTGGGCCGCCACCGCCGCCGAAGGGAGGAGGAGGAGGAGGAGGAGGGAAGATGATGGACAGAAGTGGGAGGAGAGACTGCAAGAGAACTGGGAAAACTGTGTGGTGAGTGGGGTGGGAAATCGACGTAGATGTCCTCTAAAATGGGATCTGGGGGGTATTCCAAGTAGGAATAAGTGGCAGTTAAGTAATTTAAGCTGGAGGTAGTGGTAAACCTGCTAATAGAGGAGCCTGGCGTTCTCTTCATTCATTCTCTTAACTAACCATTACAAGCAGACTCCTCTACTCTGAGGTTTACCACTTTCTCTGACTTATCCAGGTTTATCACCTACTTGGAACACCCCCCTGGACTCACTTACAATAGCTGACATACTGAGTGAGACACTAACGTGACTGGAACCTCTGACTCATTTAGTAGGTGCTGTATGATAGGCTAACCTGATGTCATCTCATGTGGTCATGTGTATCTCATATCGTTGGTGCTGTTTAAGGAGCTGAACCTGTCCTACCAGGACCTGGGAGATCCGTACCAGCTGGAGAACTTCACACGGATCCTGAGGAGGCTTATCCGTGTCGAGAGGCTGCAGCTGGTGGACAACTCTCTCCGGGACCTAAGCTCTGTCCGTCTGCCAAGGTATGGAAACACAGCCACCTATCACCCATCACCTTCAAATCCCCCACAGATGTGTTTGTCCCACAAAAGACCAGCTGCTTAGTGGGGCATCTTGTCTTTTTCACATGAAAGCTGAACATATTTGATTCTGTGGTTTAGATGCAAATACCTGAATTTGCACCGCAACCATTTGACGTCCATCCGCCAGCTGCCAAAGCTGCCTCAGATCCAGCACCTGTGCCTGTCTGAGAACAGCATTGAGACCCTGGGGGATCTGGCCCTGCTGGGAGCCACCCCGCTGCAGTCGCTCACCCTGCGCCGCAACCCCTGCCAGTTCCTTGAGGACTACCGGCCACGGTGAGAGACGGCGAGAGAGAGAGAGAGAGAGAGAGAGAGAGAGAGAGAGAGAGAGAGAGAGTGGAATGAAAAGTTAGACAAGTTTTACTTTATTTCACATTTGATTCTCACTGGCCTCTTCTCCACTGCCTGTTCTGCCCCAGTGTTTTCTCCTGCTTGCCAAAACTCCGTGTTCTGGACGGAATCCCAAAGCTGCCAGAAGATTCCGTGCTGTCTCAGATTTCTGCAGCATCAAGGCTGTGCACCATTTTGTGACACTCACTGTGAAGCGACAAGCAAACACTCTGTACCTTTTCAGGCAAAACAAAAAAAAGTTTTATATACAGCATTATGTTCGTACAATACAATACAGTTTTATGTAAGCCAGTTGTCTCATTCATTGCCTACCCCAGGTCGCACTTCATTCTCCTGATAATCAATCTTTCAACAGGTGCTAAACTATCAATATGGATGCATGGCCCCAGCAGATAGTGTGCTTTAAATATTGCCAGATCATGTGCAGTATACCAACCTAGTAACCGAAGACAGTAACTTTTTGGTGCTATCTATTCCTCTGTGTAATTTAGAATGTGGTCGCAAGAGACAGTGAAGGAATTTAGTGCCTGCTGGCGTATATTATTCAGTACATATGCTTGCTCGTAAGTCATATTGTGTGACTGGAGACGGCTTGTTAAAGGTCATGTTGTGACTGGTTTGCCAGGTTTCTGGCAGCCTGGTCTGATGTGTGAATGACACGGAGAGAGTCACTGAAGGACAGCTCTGAGTGCAGATCAAACACGCAGAGAATGACTGAAGAATGACATCATCCAATTCCTATCGTATGTGGAATTCTGCACCTTGATGGAGCTTGTTTATTTTTGCAAACGCTTGAGCCCGGAGAGCAGGAATATCATGCATAAGAGATGATCGAGGAATGGATATGGGTGTGTATGCCGACACACTCACACACACACACACGCACACACACACACACACACACACCCATCCAAGCAGAGCCAGTGTGGGGCTCTCTATTGCTGTGCTACTGGTCGTCTTGGGATGAGTCTCCCATCGTGTCAACACTGCTTCATTAATTCATACGCGGGTCCAAAACTCTGTTTTAATATTGGTGTAGATTTCAGGGTTGGCTGAAACCTGAACACACCAGGACAGCAGGGAAAATAGAAACGCCCATGAGTGCACTCTCTTACTTTCTTCACACACACACACATACACACATGCACACACACACACATTCACACTCTCTCTCTCACACACACACACATGCACACACACACACACACACACATTCACACTCTCTCTCTCTCTAACACACACACATGCACACACACACATTCACACTCTCTCTCACACACACACACACATGCACACACACACATTCACACTCTCTCACACACACGCTCAATTTCTCTGTCTCTCTCTTTCTCTCTTACACACACAAACACACTCAATTTCTCTCTCTCTCACACACACACACACTCAATTTCTCTCTCTCTCTCTCACACACACAATTTCTCTCTCTCTCTCTCACATACACATACACACATACAATTTCTCTCTCTCTCTCACACACACACATACATACACACACACAGCTGGATTTTGTCCAGTCAAGCCTCATTATCACTTGATAAGTTGGTATTGCTCATCCCATTCTGGAGGCTCCCTGCAGAGGGCAAGAATGGAATGCCTCAGGCTTCAGCCTGCTCACAGTGAGCAACACTGAGACTTTACCACAGCCCACAACACACACACACACACACACTCAAAGACACTACAAACCTCACTCAGCACTCAGAACAAGACTGGTCCTCTGTGTTTGACAAATCTACTTATGCACCAATTAGGCATGTGATTGCATACCGGCATGCCATAGGGTCAAGGAAAAGAAGAGCAAGGCGAGTCTTTGACAGCAATTTTTCTCTCCTCACGAGAGGAAGGCACAAAGTCCCTTTTAATATCCAGGGACCTTCAGCGCTTTCTAAGTTGCTCCCTTGAGCTGTGTATAAATGCATTAAGGACACAGTCACGAGAACTCAGGTAACAGCGCTGCAATGCCGTGACTCCATCCAGCGGCGTTGGAGAGGCAGCAGGGGAGCACAGAGTGGCCTGGTCACATGATGTGCACTGTGAAGAGACTTCAATGCACACAGAATACTAATGGACCAAAGGCTTGGAGACACACTGAGCAGAATGGCAAAGGACAGAAGTGTGTGTGTGTGTGTGTGAAAGAGAGACTGAGTGTGGGCACCCGTGTGTGCGTATGTGTATGTGTGTTAGAATTAATGCATTAATCTATTCAGCCTTTAAAGTACCCATCAGCAGTCTCTAAATAAACCCATTTTTTGATGTGGTAACAGCAGTCTGCCGGTTTATGCAGTCCTTGTATGTAGGGACTTTATTCCAGTTAGTTCTGTGAGTGCTCGTGGCTTAGGTCTGAAATCCCCAGCGACGAGGTGCTGTGCAGCTTGGCATGCAAGGCCAGATGAAAAGAGATCAAAAGAAACATGGAAGCATAAAATCCTTCACCATTTTAATTAATAAAATGTGTGACCTTCTATATGAAGACACATTTACACTCAAACACATTCTCTCTGGCAGTCTCTGATCTTTCAATCTGTAGGAAAACTCTGTACAAAAACAATGTATAAAATCTATGTTTTGCAGCAAACATATGATTGGTGAACAGCTCCAATAACAATGCTAAACTCTACAATAACAGAGGGAGGGGCCTTACATAAACAAGAATCAAATTATATAAAAACACACTCGCTTGAAAATTTGGCAGATGAAGAATACGTTATTCTAATATTCTGTTAGGAAAATGAGTATTTCACTTCAAGCAATATTTCTAATATAATAAATGCACCAAATTACTGTAATTAACTGTAATGACACATTTAGCCACTAGCACTTGTTTCTGTCAGAATGACTTGCTGTCGCAGACAGCAGGGGTGTTTGTGCTTGGGCATTCTCAGTCACCTCAGAATTCCCAGTCCTTGGAGTCAAAGCAAAGGGAAGCATGGGGAGAACAGCACACCTCTGTTGGGTTCAGTGCAGGAGCTGAAGTGTGCCTTGTCTTAGTGAGGGAGTCACCAAATAACCATAGGAACTATTTAGAATAATAAATAGAATGTTTTTGAGGTTAAAAAAGGGGGGGTCTTTGTGCCATTTATGTGATGTTATCTATTAAATTGAATGGACATGATTGCCAAAAGCGTACTGCAACATTTTCCACTCCAATACAGTCAGGCACAGGTGGGTATGAAAATACTAAATGAACCACTGTTACATACATCAATTCTCAATGCTATACAAGCCTGTTTGAAAGTGAATGAATCATCTTCTTGCTTCTCCTATGTCTGAGAAAACTCCAATATTGCAATATATGACAACACACATTTACACACTCAGTTCAAACGACTGCTGAATCAAGCGATTGTTGCATCAAAGACTAGTCTCTAGAAGGTTCCATTTCAGGAGTATGAGAAGAATCGGAATTAGATTTCCATTGCAAATTCATGAAAAAAAAAAAAAGAAATTTACAAAAATGTCTACAAAATATAAAATAACACATTGGTTGTGCAAATGTGAAGATTAAAATTAAATAACTACAATGGAACTTGTAACAGTAACAACCTGCCTGACATAGGCATCCCAGTGACAACATACTGCAATGTGTTTGAACAGTCCTCGGAGTTATGGCAATCTAAGACAGTGTTTCAGTGCTGACATAGCAAAGCATATCAGACAATCTGAGCAATATTTAAACCATTTTTGCCCTCTGTCAGTGAGTGGCCTGTCCATCTCCATGGTGACACAGAGGAGTTCAGGAATATGGCTCCGTTTCCAGCAGATCTCATTATTTCCACTGGAATTCCATGTTCCATCCTCCGTGTCGCATTCGTTCAGGACAAAAAGCTTTCAGAGGTTTACTATCCTTGTCCCTCTGCTGGGAATGAGAGGCCGAAGGGGTGTTTGTCCGCCCGCCCGCTTACATCTCGGCTCTGCGATTGGTCTGTTTGTTTCCTCCGTGGGCCTCCTCCTCCTCTTCCTCCTCCTCATAATTCTCCTCCTCATTGGCCGCTCGGTCTTTATGTGTCTCTGCCTCCTTCACTGCCACCTCCTGATCTCTCGCGTCTTGATCCTACACAGCATCAGAGGCACGAGCACCGGTGAGAAGAGGACACTGAATATACAAGTTTTACAAGTTTTATATAAGACTTTACTTGACGCTGTCGACATAAGAGGGACATGAGCCTGTCATAAACATGACATGACGTGTCATGAACATTAATGACACTCTTTAAATGTTCATGACTGTTGTCATTATGTGTCATTTGGTTTGTGTAATGTAAAGTTGACACTGTTTGGGGTACAGTCATTAATGTTCATGACACATCAGGTCATGTTTATGATAGGCTCATGTCACTTAAATGTTAACAGCATCATATAAAGTGTAACTAAAAGTTTTTTCTAAACTGTTTTTGCAGCATTGTTTGGACCAAAGGGAGGACTAGTTCTGGAGAGCAACACAATGTTTGACTGTCTACTGGCTCAAATTGCTCCCCCTCAGTAAAAAAAGGGTTTCAGAAAAGTGTTACAGAAATACCCATTTGGGACATGAGAGATGTTTGGCTCATTCCTGGATGCCATGTTGTCAAGAGGTGCATGACATGAAGTTAGCGCAGGAGACGCCTGCAGTGAGGTGAAATGTTCTGGAACAATGCTGGTTCTGAAGAGTATTTAGCCTTGACTGGTCAGGGTGAAAGCTCCGGGAGGAGGTAGTGAGTGAGGGAGAGAGGGGGAGAGTGAGTGAGAGAGAGAGAGAGAGTGTGAGTGAGAGAGAGAGAAAGAGAGAGCGAGAATGAGAGAGAGTGAGTGAGTGAGAGAGAGAGAGAGAGAGAGAGAGAGAGAGAAGGGCCTGGTAACCAGAGAACAGTGGAAGACTCTGCAATCGATCCCCTATTCAGGCCTGCCAAACGGCCAGAGGTTCTGGTTACAGCCACAGCTACCACACCAATGAATATGCACACTGGACACGGACCAATGGCAGCGGCTGGGTTTTAAATGACCGAGGCCGTGGCACACATCACTGGTTAACACTGCACTTCAGTCCAAAACACATGACAGGTCTGGGGAATGAACAGGGTATTGCAAACCATTTGGAAACCCACGGATGGCAAATGAACTACATAATGTGAGACAAGATGAGGAGCGTTTTAGATGCTAATTGCTTGTTCATTGATTTTGCACAGAAATAATTGATTGGGGAAAATGACCACCCAGATGTTTCTTTTTTGGATATATTTAATACTCATACCATCTTTTCAAGTTTCAACTGACTCTTTTCGTTCACTCCGACTTTATAAGGCCTTGTAATATTTCATATCCCATTCTCAGGTGCGCTGGTGACCCCTTTAGTTTTGCCATACCTGTTCAGCATTCTCATTGTAAGGATCCTCCTCCTCTTCCTCCCCAACCTCTTCCTCTTGTTTGGCATCCACTGCTAGGTCATCCTGGGCCTAGAGCAGAAATAAGACTGATTCTCAGGGTGTGTGTGTGTGTGTGTGTGTGTGTGTGTGTGAGTGAGCGAGAGAGACTTGAGAGTAATGGCCTAGCTCTAGGCTTCTTAATTCAGGAACTTGAGTGTTCAAAATGTACAAAACCCAAAATAAAATTGAGAGCACCAATTTCAGCAGGAGAAGCCAGTAGTCTCACTAAGAGAGAGAGAAACCCCGTGGGTCCACCCTCTCCTACCTCATCATCGCCTTCCTCCTGGTATTGGTCGTCTATGGTGTCCTCCTGCTGGTCTGGGTTGCCTGCCATCTGTGTGATAGAGAGAGTGAGTGCCCAAACAGTGGCCATGAGCCCCAGTACCACTCCACACAACACACACACACACACATAGCAAGCATGCAGGACTGACTAACCAATAAACAAAGACACACCTCACCTTGTCCAACTACCTTCATGCTGACTCAAGCTGTGCATCTCCTCCCTTTTCCCCTCAAGCGCTCTGGCCTCTGAGAGCTAACAGACTAAACTGAATTGGGAGAGCTAACAGACTAAACTGAATTGGGAGAGCTGGAGGATGCTGAGGCCCTTTCCTCAAAAAGCCCAAACATTTCACTTTTCATACGCTCATGTGGCTCTGCCTCTCTGCTTGCCTACCACATGCTGCTAGGAGACCACCAGGGAGGCCAGTCAGAATCTCAAACACCCACACATCAGAGAGCATCCGGGATGGGGGGGATTTCAGCACTTATTTGGCAATGCCTGAGACTAATGAATGCAATAGGACTGCACAGAGAAAAAAAGCTGGTTCTTACAACTGTCTTATCTTTGAGCGCAGTCATGTCTTTTTCTCCTAATGGGGTTTTAGGAGAAAACAATCAGAATTCAGCAACATCTGGTCAATGCCTCAAGACTGTTTTTAATGTTTTTAAAATTAGTCTACTGTCCACGCACAGTTAAGTCCAATTTATAGACTATAATAACAGATACAGACTCAAAAAGATATTGTTTACTTCTGCAAGACAAGGACAAGACTGTCATAAGAAGTAATCTTTTCCACTGGACATGGCTGAATACCAATGCCCCTCCTCCTAAGCAATGAACCCTTAGAGACTTCACTGGCCCTGGCCAGAAGGGATATATGGTAGGTCAAGTCTCACAGATTCTAACTGGTATAGTTACAGTTAGAGAACTGGATGAAAACTAAAACAGAGGGAGGTTTTAAGATTTTCAGATAGTTTATAGATATACATTAGTAGATCGTTTGGCATTGTTACTAGGCAACCCAGATAAACGCGGAAACAGCATAATTTCTGGTCGTACTTGTATCCCCTTTAGAACTAATCGACTTCACTGGTCTGAATCAAGGGTTCAGGCTTGGGGTTCGGGGAGCACTGACAGTAAGCTTAGATCAATTAGTCAAAAGGAAATAGAAAGGACACAGTGGCACTGTGCTGATCAGTGGGCTATGCTCTGCTTTCCTTGTCCTCCTCTCCTCTGCTTACTCACCACAAGCTGCTCGTCGGCTGGGTGGCGGAGCTGGCTGTCGGGGGCTGGAGGGTTGGCGTGGCCAGCGGCAGCGTGGGCAGCTGGATGCTCGTGCTCCGCTTCCACCTTGTGCTGCTGCTGTTCGGCCTCTTCAAACTCATCCTCCCCCTGGTTATTGGGGTCATCCTCAGGGGCCACGTCTGGATCCACCGGCCTCTGCCGGGGGAGAGAGAGATGGAGAGAGAGATGGAGAGAGATGGAGAGAGAGAGAGAGAGAGAGAGAGAGAGAGGGGAGGTGAGGATAACAGCTGCCAGTTCATAGGAGTGTCCATATGGGTGCTGACACAGTACCTTTCCACAGGATGTCAACACACACACCCCAGAGGACAGCTTTACCGCTGTTCTGTCATTGTTTCCATTGCCAACACACACACACACACACACACACACACACACACACACACACACACACACAGTAGCACTACTAGGACAAACTGCTGTGTGTGTCAGCTGAGCGTTTTCACAGTTAAAGGCAAAAGGAGGAGCAATGTGTGTGTGTGTGTGTGTGTGTGTGTGTGTGTGTTCCTTCATTATCTCACCCTTGGCCATAGTGGTTTTCTCTAGTCATGGGTATAACTCAGTTTGTTTCTGCTGCTGGTGTCCGGTGTCCAGCCACATTTTTGTCTCAGTGACTCACTTAACCAGCTGATCCTAATTAGCACAACTCATTAGCCAGGCAGAACCGGCTCATACTGCAGCTCTGTGGGGCTTTAGACCGAGCATGTGTCATATGTCCGAGCATGGGTCAAGCAGAACCGCTATTGATTTGTCTGTGTTCTATGGGCTGAGTTTAGCAACAGCGGAGGCCCTCACTTTCCGAAGCCAGATTTTTAGAACTGTTCGTTTTACTGTGTGTTCACACCAAGAGCGACTAAAGCTATAAAATTGCCAGATGTAATTCACTTTGTATGGAGAAGAGCAACTAAAGTGACGAGTGACAAAACTATGGACTAGAGCGACTAAAAGAAGTTAAAAACCGCTTAACGTTCTGCAAATTAGCACGGATGTGTTTCAGCTGTAACTGAAATGGTAATGGGCACGTCATGAGTGATTAAATGGACTGCATTTATATAGCGCTTTTCTACTTGCGATGCCATGTGAGGTGCCAACCTGCCACTGGGAGCAATTTGGGGTTCAGTATCTTGCTCAAGGACACTTCGATGAGGTCAAACCTGAAACCCTCCGGTTGCCGAACGGCACCTCTACCACCTGTGCCACCATCGCCCCGATTAGAGCAACATGAATGAACACAGACATTCAGCAGCAACAAAAGCAATTTCACAGCTTTAGTAGGTCTTGGTGTGAACACACAGTTAAAGGGGACATAATATAGCCTCTTTGTGGAGTCTGATCTTACCTCCTCCTCCTCCTCCTCGTGGGGTCTTTGTAGGCCTTCCTCGTGCTTCTTCCCATCGTCCTGATGGAGGTTCCTCTCTGTCGGACAAAGAGAGAATGTTAGATCTCCACTGCTATGTGATGACTCCATTTTGTTCTGAACTATTAAAAGTGTGCTGGTTGTACCTTGGTCTTCCCCAGCCTTCTCCTCCTCCTCTCCCCCCTGGGCGATGTGTGCATCCAGATTCTCATAGTGATGTTTTTGCCTGTGTGGACCACAACATTTAAAAAGATATGAATGGTTTGTAAAAAAAAAACAAAAACAGCTCTACGAAAAAGCTCTATCAACACTATTAAATGCCATGGAGTTATTGTCATATCTGGGCATTCTATCTGATTTGTATTCAACCATGAATCATTTTAAACCTTGACTTCATAGGCTTCATGGAGCTGAAAGACATCAGCCTTCACAGGCTGCAATAAAAGAGCCCATAGGAACTTATTTAATCCAGTGGTCCTAAAGTCCTAAATTAATCTTGGCTTGCGTGAGTGGAGTGAGCAGTGCGTGTGTGTATGTGTGTGTGTGTGTGTGTGTGTGTGTGTGTGTGTGCCAGACCTAAGCTGCTCCTGGAGCATGAGCTGTTCGCACTGGTCGGTCCTAAAGTCCTAAATTAATCTTGGCTTGCGCCTGCATACACATGTGCGTGTGTGTGTATGTGTGTGTGTGTGTGTGTGTATGTGCGTGTGTGCGTGCGTGTGTGTGTGCGTGCTTGCGTGCGTGTGTGTCTGACCTAAGCTGCTCCTGGCGCATGAGTTGTTCGCGCTGGTCGGCCTGGCGGTGCATCTGCTCCTCTCTCTCCCGCTGGATCCTCAGTCGCTCCTCACGCTGGCGCTGCAGCTGCTGCTGCTGTTGCTGCAGGGCCTGCTGACGCAGCTGCAGCCGCCGCCGCTCCTCCGCCTGTTGCGCCTCCAGACGCTGCTGCTCCTGCTGCTGCTCGTACGCCGACTTCACCGGCACCTCCTACAGGACAGGACAGGACAGGACAGGACAGGACAGGACAGGACAGGACAGGACAGGACAGGACAGGACAGGACAGGACAGGACAACACAACACAACACAACACAACACAACACAACACAACACAACACAACACAACACAACACAACACAACACAACACAACACAGCAGAGCAGAGCAGAGCAGAGCAGAGAAGAGCAGAGAAGAGCAGAGCGTGTCAGTAGTGGGCACAGAAAAACACTGGACACGTAGAAACATGAGCACAAAAACGGCTTCAAATCTGGCCTACCAATGGCCCTTGGCTGTTCTGAAATCAGTGAGACCTACGGCTTTTTGAGATTTTTTACTTGATGTTCACATACACCCACACTGCTATGTACAACAACTGCAACCAAGGACATAAAGACAATGCATAAGTGCTGAGAACTTTCTATAGCACAGTCTATGGCGGAGACAGACTGAGTTTACCAAGGGCAGAGAATCCATGTGATGTGTGCAGAAATTAGCTTAGCTTTCATTTAGCGTCATCAATTCCATTTGAAAATGAGCGGAATGTGAGTATCTGCACACAGTGGTATAACCCTGAGGTGTGGGTGGAGTTTATCTGACCGGTTTGGGGTGCTCCTCCCTGTGGATGGCGTTCTCGTCAGGCTGGTCTGCTTGGTGCACTTCCTCCTCCTCCTCCTCCCCTTGCTCCTGCTGATGCTCCTGCTGCTGGTCCAGGTCCTCCACCAACTTCTGTGGCTGACCCGCCTGCTCCATCTCCTCCTCCGCCAGCTCTCTCCTCCTCTCTTCCTGCGCCGCACCTCCTTCCTCAGTCTGATTGCCCTCTCCGTCCTCCCGAGGTTAAGAGGAGAGGAGAGAAAGAGGAAATGAGTATTCTGTGTGTGTTATATATATATGGGTGGGGGGTTGGCCCTGTCCATGGCATGTAACCTATGCAATATGCATCATGTAACTCCATTGAAATTAATGCAAATCCCTACCCCATGTGAAGCATGCCAAATGCAGGTAGAGTGAGTCAGCAGGTAAGACTGGGAGTCTTGGCTTCCCTACCTTGGCCTCGATGGCCGGCTCATCCCCATGGCCAGGATTATGATTCTGGGCAGCGGTGGCCGGCCCCTGTGACTGCCTAAGGCTGGGCATCTTGTTCAAAGTATCCTTCAGCTGCTTGTACTCATTCACCTGGGCCTGGAGCACAGAGAGAGAAGTGAGGCGGAGGGGGGAGGGAGTAATAATTGTATTACAACAATACTGGTGCCTACAGTCAACAAGAGCAACACAACAGGGAGATCATCATATCCTCTCCTTCACAATGCATTGCAGTGTCACCTTCACTTAAGCTGCTAATGCTAACAATGCTATTATTAATAATGTTTAATAACAACATTTGGCATACAATTACTATCATATGGTATACATTGTCCAGTCATATATACTGTAACAATATAACACATTAGAGCATGATAATGAGTGCTTCAGATCTGAAACCTAGTCAATATCAGCGTCTTAGGCGTGATTAAGGGACACTGTGTGAAAGGAACTACAGTCTTGGGAGAGCTTCAATGGGTAACTCATGTGGAGGTCACACTGCAACTCAACATGTGAAGCACATTAAACAGGACAGGGGGTTAATCAAATCAAGTAGAGAGTATGAGAGGTTAGGTAGCAGTTAGTCCGAGCAGATCTCTGAGCTGTCAGCCAGCCAGCCACTCACAAACAGCCAAGTTCAGAAAAGCAAAGAAGACATCAAGCTTTATTAAGTTTTGAAAATGCAAGCATGCTGCAAACCATGGGCAATAATTGAAGTAACAACCCAGCACACGGGGGCATAAATTGTCCAGCCATATTTGTGTTTATATGTCCTTTAATATCCAATGGAAATATCCCTGAAGTCAAACATCCCTGAAGCCCTGTTCCACTTCTGTGATGTCTCATAGCTTGCAGATCTTTCCTCTCTCCCCATTACCATACTCATTTCACACCTGACTGCTCACCAAATCTTCTACATTCTTACAAAATTTCCCTGCTTTACCCCCCATCTCTCTCTTTTCCACTGGCTCTGTCTCTGAGTGCTTTCACTCCTCGTCTCCCTCGCTGGGTTCTCCTTCTGCCCGCCTCCTTCCCGCACTCCACTGGTGTCACTCCACTGGTGTCATTGGATCTTTCTGCTTGATTTCCTCAAGTATGTGCTGGATGCCAGTGCCTCCACTCTCCCACAGAATCTATCCTCAAACACCCCTCTCCTTCCCTCTCTCTCCCTCTCTGAAGATTGATGGATAGATGAACAAGTACTTCTCCTAGTCAGTAGCACCAGTTGCATGATCAACTAGTATTCAGTAGAGTAACAATTTAGAGAGAGAGAGAGAGAGAGAGAGAGAGAGAGAGAGTGTGTGTGAGAGAGAGAGAGAGAGTGTGTGTGAAAGAGAGTGAAAGAGAGAGAGAGTGTGTGTGAAAGAGAGTGAAGGAGAGAGTGAGGGAGAGAGAGAGAGAGGGAGAGAGAGAGAGAGAGAGAGAGAGTGAAGAAAAAGAAAAACAAACAAACAGACAAGAATAGAGAAAGACAGTGAACAATAAAACAATGAGAGCATGTGTCAACAAGAGAGGGACGGGGTCAGGCAGAGAAGAGAAGAGAAGAGAAGAGAAGAGAGGAGGTTTGTATATGTTAACAGCCACGCAGCGGACAAGGGAGAGTCCTGCCTCAGTGCAGAATTCACTCCAATTAACAGAACTCAGGGCCCAGGACCAGGCCACAGGCTTCAGTTCTGGCATGCAGCATCACACCCCCATTTTTCTTTGCAGCCTCCGCACATGCAACCACACACACACACACACACACACACACCCTGACCTGGGCCACCGCCAGGGCACTCTTGTGGTCCTCAAGCACCATGACAAGCTTGTCATGTGACGACCTTAAGTCCTTGTGCTGTTGCTATGGGAACGTGGAGGACAAGGTGCAAACATCACAAGCAGACACCATGAAAACATGACAAAGGTGAACTGATGCACTGAGTGTCCAGTCGTGTGGGCGAAAGTTACGCACCTCAGCCAGCTTCCAACAGGATTGACATACATGTCATTACACATTTACAGAGACATAACGGGCAGTGAGAACAAATTAATACAGAGACAAGGTGGGAGGGATCACTGACAATCCTCAAAGAATAAGGTCAAAGGTCAAGAGTCCCATTTCCCATGTTGCATTCAAATGACACTGGCAAAACTCCACATGTTATGGCATTTTACATAATTTTACAGGCAAATCAGTGGAAAAACTCACTGACATCCAATTAGGAAACAAACAAACACCAAGCTCTACTAATGCAACAGTGAAAACTTGACCATGAATACCCAGAGGAGAACGGCAGAGGAGTTAACGCCCTCTTGGTTTCCTAACACCATCCTTGCTAACTAGTTAGCAACTTCAGTGGTTGTGAAAACACATTAGCATTGCAACAGCTGAAGCGGCTAACTTAAGTTAACAACTCTGGCGCTGGGACTCAAATCCTTTTGCTCTGTATGGTTAATCAGATGGCCTAGGGTCAGCCCTAGTGTCTCCTCCCTGTCCTTTTCCCCAGACAGCAGAGGATCCCTGTCTTACCCGCGCATCCTGCAGCTGCACATGGATCTCCTGGTGTGCCTTTCTTAACTGTCTGTTCTCCTCCCGCAGGTTATAGATGCTCTCTACCGACAAGAAGAGAAATAGTGAATAGTGTGTGTGTGTGTGTGTGTGTGTGTATGTGTTGTGTTGTGTGTAAGGGGGGGGGGTTGTGGACAGCAGTTATTTCATCAGCCACCACCAGGGGGCACTGGAATACAAACCAGATGGATCGGGGGCTAAGAAGGATAAAACTGAGGGGGTTGGGGAGTGGACAGCAGTTATTTGGGGAGAGGCCAATCAGCCACCACCAGGGGGATAAACTACATGAAGAATACAAACCAGATGGATCGGGGGCTAAGAAGGATAAAACTGATGGGGAGTTGGTGGGGGAGAGGCCAATAGATAAACTACATGAAGTTTGTGTGTGTGTGTGTGTGTGTGTGTCTGTGTCTGTCTGTCTAAACACACCTTTCATAAACATACCTTTTTGTGTGTGTGTGTGTGTGTCTGTGTGTGTGTCTGTCTGTCTAAACATACCTTTCATAAACATACCTTTTTTGTGCGTGTGTGTGTCTGTGTGTGTGTCTGTCTGTCTGTCTAAACATACCTTTCAGGTTGTTTGTTTGTGCAGGTGTGTGTGTGTGTGTGTGTATGTGTATGTGTATGTGTATGTGTGTGTGTGTGTGTGTGTGTGTGTGTGTGTTTGTGTGTGTGTGTGGGGGTCAACCACCACTCATTGTGTTTAGGAAATGTTGAGTTGAAGATGTATCTAATCAGTTTTTTTTTTCTTTTTTCAGGTTGCCAAGCATTCCTCTAAACTCTTTGTACAGCTGGTCTAGAATAACTCTTATTTTAATTACTCTTATAATAACTTTTATTTTTTTTAATTTGAAAGCTCATATAGTAGTGTGCGTACACAGACCTTTCAGGTTGGACAGCTCGATCTCCTTGGTCTGCTGGAGCTGATCGTAGCGTTGCTTGTGCTCGTCAATGACTTTGCTGTGGTCCTCCCCCTGGACCTGATGCTGCTCCTGCAGCTCATAAAACTGCTTCTTCAGGTCGTCGTGCTGGTTCTAAGGATGCACACACAGACACAAACAGATAGACGCACAAACAGATAGACGCACAGACACGCGCACAGGTCAGGTTGAACAGAAAAGTGGAAAAAATAGGAAGGAACAGGAAGGAGGAGACACAAAAACCCATAAACAAGACTTTGAAGTGCACATATACACCTCACACTTCTGCTGTTATTACAGAAGAAACGTGAACTACTTTCCAGGGCTTACAAAACCTACACATATTCCACTCCAAACCTACACAAAACCTACACATGTTCCACTCCAAACCTACAGAAAACCTACACATGTTCAACTCCAAACCTATAGAAAACCTACACATATTCCACTCCAAACCTATAGAAAACCTACACATGTTCCACTCCAAACCTATAGAAAACCTAGACATGTTCCACTCCAAACCTATAGAAAACCTAGACATGTTCCACTCCAAACCTATAGAAAACCTAGACATGTTCCACTCCAAACCTATAGAAAGCCTACACATGTTCCACTCCAAACCTATAGAAAACCTACACGTTCCACTCCAAACCTATAGAAAACCTACACATGTTCCACTCCAAACCTATAGAAAACCTACACATATTCCACTCCAAACCTATAGAAAACCTACACATATTCCACTCCAAATCTATAGAAAACCTACACATGTTCCACTCCAAACCTACACAAAACCTACACATGTTCCACTCCAAACCTATAGAAAACTTACACATATTCCACTCCAAACCCACACACAACCTACACATATTCCACTCCAAACCTACACACAACCTACACATATTCCACTACAAATCAAGTATTTCCAATCCACTCACCTTCAGCATTTGATGCTGGACGTGTAGTGAATTGTATCTGTTGCTAGAATCTTGCTGTTGAAAAAAGAAACACAAAAACAAAAACATCACTTAGTAAACATCTAAATCACAAACACACACACACACACACAATTAACTACCCAGCCACAGTGGGAGGGCTTTATGCCAGTCATGGCCAAATGCAACTCCACAGCCTACATGAGAAGTGTGGCACTCCTGTCAGTGTCCGCCTGAGGTCACACCTAAAAGCTGTGAATGCCACCTTCCCCGTAGGTATAAACAACAATAGTACATCATGCTCTCGGACATAACACTTCACACACACAGGATGAGGGAGAGAGAGGGGAAAAAAAGAGAAGACGGCAAAGAGAATCACAGAAAACACACACACACACACACATACACACACACACACACACACACACACATACACACACACACACACACACACAGAGCTGCATAAAAAAACCCCCTGCTGTGCTGTGTCGCTGTGTCCTAGTGAGTGTGGGGCTATGAAGCCAGCTGCCCCAGAGATCAGAGCTCAGGGGCTGAAGAGGCCCCACAGCAACAGCAGCAGCAGGCCTGATAACTCACTCTAATGACACTAATGACAGGCCACATTGGGCTTTAACCACAGGGCCAAAGCACTGACATGCTATGTGTGTGTGTGTGTGTGTGTGTGTGTGTGTGTGTGTGGTGTGAGTACATGCTAACGCAGTGTGGCTCGCAACCAGAAAATTCCTCAGGACACTCAACTTGCCTTCTCCTTGTTCAGAGACTGCTGGGCCTCCAGCTTGTACACCACGAAATCTGCAGAAACGAATGAGTGGATTAAGTGTGAGACCACAAAGAAATCATGCCTCAATTCAAATTCAAAAAGGG
Organism: Tenualosa thibaudeaui; assembly: GCA_027481765.1. Taxonomy (NCBI): domain Eukaryota; kingdom Metazoa; phylum Chordata; class Actinopteri; order Clupeiformes; family Clupeidae; genus Tenualosa; species Tenualosa thibaudeaui. Next base: position 1,356,306 of record JAIFZK010000208.1, read on the forward strand.
CTTTGACATTTACACACACACATTTGATAATGACTGACACAAAATAGAGAATGATTAATGTTGCAGTATTTTAAATGGCAACCAAAACGTTATCAAGTGACATCGAAAGACAGTAAAAGGAAGTGCTTGATAAGGACAACTCACACATCAAACTTACTATAAATTATACACAGCCTACAACCTACATAGAGGCTAGAGGCAGGGTATTGATAAATGGCAACTGTTCAGGGTTCATGAACATGTCCAGTAACTGAAGATATCATTCAATGCTGAGTGCCAATAAGGTGCTGTTGCTAAACCAGTGGCTAGTCTGTTAAAATGTAACAGACGAAATGTGTAACAGGGCCAAGATCATGCTTAGCTCTCACAGAGCCATGAAATGAGTGAATGTTTGCAGTGCAGCAGTGAGCCTGAACTGAGAGAACAGAGAAGGCCTTTCTAAGGGAGATGAGCTTTGCCACACTGACAAATGGAAAAGCATTAAGATCGATGAGACCTGCAGAGTCCAAAGAGCTGCTGATATTTCAGGGTTGGCTTGGAATTAGAACTGGAACTGGGACTGGGACTGGAACTGGGACGCCACTCTGGGCCTCTCAGCGTGTTAAACTCTCACAGGAGACACTGGCCACTTCGTTTAAACATGCATTTCAATATTGACCTGCTCAACTAACAGCTCTGTGGACAGTGTGTGTGTTTGAAGAAGGATGGGTATGTGGCTGTGTGTGTGCATGAGTGTGAGTGTGACTGTGAGTGTTGGGGGTGATGGGACAACAGGGTGAAAGTTTAGAACTTGCCTTCTTTAGATTTCTTGTGTTCCGAGCGTTCCTTCTGGAGGGACTTCTCCAGCCGTGAACGGTGCTCGTACACAACTGAGGAAAGATTGGTCAAGACAACAGCACTGCATTAATATCAGAAACAAGCTACAGACGCCACATTGCGTTGTGTCTATGGTTTAGTCTTGTGGCACACAACCCAGTGTATGTGCTCACTTAACTTTGGTAATGTGGACATCACTACATCACTTCTGCCTTAGCAATAGTAGACAGGTCTACTCAATATCCTCGGTAACTTGTCCACCCTTTTATAAACATACAATTTTCCCACTGAAGGTTTGCAGAGATGACAAGTTTAAACGGTGGATTCTTGACATGATAGAAAGAGTTCAGGGATCTGGATCCACTGGCACACACTTGTATACGCATACATACACAGAACCAAAGGTCAGAAAGTATTGTGTCAGTGGCTGCTGTATACACAGGAACTCGGCGGAGCACTGGCTGGTTTCTCTGCGTGTGACTGCATATCTCAAAACACATCTCAAAGCCCATGGTGTGACACGTGGATGACATGATTGGGAAGCTGCCACAGCTGAGGACCTGTGAGCAGCATCTAATTCCCACTGTGGTCAGGCTGATGACAGCGCAACAGACTAACACATGCTAGATGTGGTAAATTGTGAATCCCAGAGGCTACACGTTTGCATTCTGCACATTCCAAACACATTGCTGTGGGTGTGTTTGGAAGCAGTAGGATGCTCTATGTTGCTATAGCCATGAAATGCTGTAAGTACTTCCTCAATTTCTCAAACCAAAGTGTCACGCATACTGACGGTGGTAAAGTTTGTGCACTTTCATTTTAGGGTTGCATTTGAGGGTTACCTGTGGATAATAATCTGCTGCAATAAAATGTGTTTATTAAGAGAGCAAGAACACAAAGACAACATGGAAATGGTGGAGCTAATCAAATATAAACCAGGAAACATATAACCTTGATAACCCATTTGTTCACATGCCATCACATGCAGCTGACACATTGGTTTCATATAAAACTACATGAGTATAAAACCTTGTTGTTTGCATTAAATATGAACACACACAAGAATATGTGTGTCTTGTATTTGTATTTGTATTTGTAGCTTTATTTGTCAATTTCTTTACATAAGGAATCAATATACGTTTCCCACTCCCCCTGTGGTGGGGAGAGCAAGAGGTCGCTGCATCAGAGATGTGCCACCTGTGTGTGTCTGTGTGTGACAACACAATAGCAAGTATTCTCAGGTCTGCTGACTGTGGGATAAACTGTTGAAAGGAAAGACAGCACATAAGACCACAGACATAATGGTGTGAGTTGAAGCAGGGCAGTGTCTCCTGATGATATCATGGAGTAAAAATAGACAGAGACGAAACACCAAAATAAATTTGCCAAACATCAGGCTGGCAGCCCGAGTGCTGTGGGAGTGCTGACCAAGCTCACAGGTAAACAACTCATTCCATCAGCACAGGTCCTGACCACAGCGTCTTTCTCAAACTCTCCCACTCACTTTCTAAAAGACAAATGCTCCATCTCTCTTTCTAGACTCACACAAGCATTCAGAGAAATGGAGCCATGGTCATGGGGATTAAAAAGCAGAGCAATTCCTCTTGCTCATAATTACTCCACCCAGGCCTGTCCACCCGCGTGGGGCCATCCATCAGATTCATTGCCTTCAGAGAGACGGTGCCCTAAAACAGCAATCTGGCTGTCCTTATTCTGCTGACTTACAGAAGCCACCCTTAATAATACAACATCAGGCACTATGGAGGACTTCCTGAAATGTAGCATTCTGCAAATTCTCCAGCGCAAAGTGTCTGTGTGGGATAATCTGAAAGGGCGAGATCATGACAGAGCACTGACCTCAATGCTGATCTGTGTGTTGGGTCAGAGTGCCATCAACATCCTGCCAGCCGAATAAACCCACTCAGCCAATGAACCAACGACCCTCCCACTCACTTCCAGAGAAGAGAGCAGACTCACTCTCTCACACACACACACACACACACACTCTCACTCTTCCCTCTCCCTCTTTCTACGTTCCACCCTCTTCCCGTGTGCATTTTTTGTATGGTTGAGCAAGAACAGTCAGCAAGTTCAGTGGAGGACCAAACAGTAATTGAGTGAAGCACATATGATAATATACGAAGTGCATTATATGCATAACCTATATTAAGACAACAGACAACAGGAGAACCAGTAAGAGACATAAGAGAATAAGGCTTCTACAAGCCCCCAATTTGAGCATTTAGGCTCAGTTAAAAGATCTAATTTTGATGTTGATGGGAGGCATGTGGTGAAGAATGTAAAGGAGACATTCGGTGTACGTCAATCAATAGTCCCTGAGGGCACCAAATGCTGTCTGTAGAAAAACCTCATACAACAGGCATCTGGAAAGCAGGGAGTGAGCCAATGTGTTGTATGGGTTGAAGTGTTGATGGGAAACAGTCTCTTCCTGTGTCACAGGCTACAATATAAACAATGTCTTCTGAAATAATGATCCATAATAAGATGTGACCTGAATAATTGCCCAGCTTCAAGCAAGCCAACCAGATGAAGCACATTCCACTGAGGCTAAATGAGGTGCATATACATCATTTATTCACAAAAGTTTAAGGAGTGGCTGGATTTGTCACAGATTGACGGTTAGGCTGGAACATTCACTACATAATCCTACTGTAGTAAGCATAACCCGAGGTCACAACAAAACATGTTTACATGCTGGTTAGATCTCTGTGCAGCCACGTTATGCATCCTGCCAACTCATGATTTATAAAACTGTCCAAAACTGTGCTTGCTTCATTTGGAAAGCAGGGCAACAATGGGTCATTTCATATGACGCCAAAGACAAGTCAAGCATTAGAATGCAACCACATGTTACACCTTCAATAACAACAAAAAGATGTCTGAGCTATTTGGAGAAACCAAACCCATCTGAATCAGAACTGGAGCTGCAGCTAATCATAAAGACTTGAATAGATCTTTTATGTTTAACTTAGACCTTATAGGAGATCACTGTGCCCTAGGCTGCATCTCAGACAAGAAAGCTCTGGGTATTGCACAAGAAAGAGAACACAGATAGTGTAGTATGCTCTCACACTGTGCTAAATCCTTTGCGTTCACTTTCAGGCTGGCGACTGGGGGCATGCTATCACTCCCCAGCACACTAGGCTCTGATGAATAACCACACAAATACTAGAGACAGGACCTGAGGAATGAACACAAGACACAATTTAAGTATGGCTGAACAACACAGGACTTCTTGGGCAGAAAGCATCGGCAATTTGCCTAGTAATAAGCAGTAATGTACAGGCTCACACAACACAACCATTAAGCCTGCCACTTCTACTTTATGAGGTCTCATAATATCAGTGTGTGATGGGTAAACTGCAATGGTGTGTATTCTTGTAACTGCAATGCAGGCAAAGTTTCCAAAGTGTTAAATTCAGGCATAAACACACAAAGACACTGAATAACCACATGTAATACATTGGGAAAAAAAAAAAAACTAACAAAATCGAGAATGTTAAAGCACGATCACAATGCCTTTGCTAACCTGTTACATTGTTATCACGCTCATCTCAAAAATGTCTTTGCCATCAGTTTTGCAAGCCAGTCTGAGGATATCAGATGGCTGAGTCTCTGTGTGTGAGTGGACACAAATAACACAGTGAGAAACTGTGAGAAGCACCTCAGCAGCTTCAAGGAAAACCTCCCTGAAACCAGACACGAGTGGGAAATCTTTGACAGGCGAACTAGCTCCTAACCAATGAGGAAGAGAGAATGTGAGAAAAGGCTACAATTCAGTCTCTCTGCTGTTGGCTGCCTACAGGTCCTCTCCTCCTCAGCCCAGATATGGCACTATGTTTGTGATCTGGCAGAAAAAGTGAAAGGTGCCTGTTTTCCCTCAAGATGAAATCCTAGAACCACAAACAAATACAAACAACTCAAACAAAAGAGTGACTTTGTAAGGCCTTCTATACTGTATATATACTGGAGTATTATCCTCTTAATTAGAAACAGAAACTATGTGCCCTGATCAGGCGATTTAGGGGGTTCCCCAAGTGAACTCATGTTCACACACAGCCGGCTCATGCCAAGACTCCAATCGGGTGTGTGCCTAATATTTGACCATGCCAATCTGCCTGTACATTCGACCACCCTACCACAGATCTGCACTGAAGTGCCATGCACTTTGTTTATTTACTATGGTAAACAACCTCAGTAGGATCAAAGTTACTGGCAGATTTCTATGGTTTCAACTTTGGTGTAAACAAGAATCGTCCCAACATGTTGAGAACCACTAAACGTCAGCAGAAATACAGAACCTAGTTGCAAGTGCAAGTTAAAAGGGTTTGTATGTCATCACTGTACCTGAATATTTGGGCACGGACTGCTTGGCAGGTGGAGGATTTGTCTCAATGAACTCTGTTCAGTGTTCTTATTGGATGGTTAGGTGTTACACTCATAAATTGTTTTTGATTTTGCTAACCATATCTTGACAAGTTTTGAATATTCTAGGCTAACCATGAAAATGTTACTCAACATCTTAGAATTTAGTCACACAAATTGGTCTACCTAATATTAGTGATAGCCTGAGAGAATGACAGCAAACTTATCCTAAGGAAGGAGGCTTTCAGTTCCGACAAAGGGGGCAAGGCAAGAATATAAAATTTCTTCAGCATCTAGCTTCTCCAAGGTCTTCTTACAAGGCTGGAGATCTCAGATGTCTTTCTCTGGCTGCACTGGGCCCCTTTGCAAAGAGAACCTGACCAATCACACCTGTGCTGTGACACAGAGGCCAGACAATACATCGGCATACAGCTCCACTGGCTGTTGATGCAGATCACAAGCATGAAAAGAGAGGCACTATACAGGAAAATGGATCCATTAACAATTCTCTGCGGGCTACCTACCAGGAAAGAGGTGGTCTATCTGAGCTCATATGTCAGATAAGGAAGGGAAACAGGCTACATATTGCCAGTGAAACTGAGTATGTGCATGGAGGTCATCCCTGCCATTTAAATATCCAATTTTGGCCAAGTCAGCTGGGTGAGATTTGAGGGAGTGAGATGAGGGGTGAGTCCTGCATGCCAGCACACAACAGTGGTTTATAACTGGAAACAGTGAACTGACACTGACTCCAGTTCATGGCTCAGGCAGTAGCCCTATGAATAGACTTCAGTGGACTGCAAGCCAAACGAAAAGGAAAAAAAAAATAAACCCACAATCAGCTAGTGCAAGTGCTATATGTCGTGAGTTCATGTCTGGGGAAAAAAACAATGAATCACTTACGAATAATGATTTGTTGGCATCTTGAGCATAGGTTGTGTCTGCCTACCAGACAGTTTTTTGCATCTTGATCATAGGTTAGGTCTCTCCTTTCGCACCCAAATAGACACGCCGTTAAGATTTAAAGTTGTAACAACATACCGACTACAGACAACACATAAGCTACGCTCCGAAGGCTACACAAAACAAAAACGTGGGTGGTGGGAAAGCCCGCATAGGAAGTTCGCATGTTTACCTTGAAGCTGCGCCGAGAGAGACTCTTGATGCTGTTGGTACTTGAGTGCTAATGCCTCTGTCCTTTTCAGCTGTTTGTGCATTTCATACGAGACCATTCCTCCATATATCATTCCGAAGATTACAGTGACGGCCAAGAGAGACTGGAAGATCTTTCTTTGCCTTCGAGAGAACACTCCGTTGCCCATGGCTGCGTCGCTAATTCTTCGCAGTCTGTCACCACAACTTCACAGAAACTTTCCCAAACTTTTCTTGCCCGTCCTGCTCCTCCGCCGATTGAAAGTCCTGTTGCTCAGAGCTTATCAGTGTGGATCCAGCGTGAATGACGACGGGACACGCATTCCTTCGTTCTCTTAGAAGAAAACGATGTGCATTGCTGAGGAAATGACCGGTTATGCGCAACAAAGTAGCTAACCTACTTTACAAGATGTCTTAAATCATGATGATTTACCGACTCTGGAAACTCAACTAACGTTAACTTTCTTCAAGTTAAGTGAAAATGAATGAAACAACTGCCTTGCAATACGAACCAAGGTAGTAAAGATAAAATATAAACATTAAAACTGTAAGATAAGCGCTTATTCCTTACAGACTTTAAAATCAGCTAACTAAGCTGAAGAAACACGGCCTATACTGCACCTTTAATTTTAGTTACGTGTCACCTAGGTGCAGCTGCCATCCTGCAACAGTTCTCAAGGAAGTCCCTCCTTCCGGGAAGTAGGATGTCTCCCAAACGGTGCCAATGTGGAGCCAGCATTGGCTGAAATAATACTCAGTCACGCGTAATTAGGCGTATTTTAGATGTCCAGGGGACGGCGCACAACCGGAGCAAACTGCGTATTTATTTCAAACCCAGGCTTACCCACCTCAGTTCTGACCAATCTTTGTCCAGTGTTGTTCGATGTGTGTGAACTGTACACTATCAACGAGTGGTATCATTTAGGGGGAGGATAGTTATTTGTTTTATCACCCAGTGTATGTCTACCATAGGGATATATATATATATATATATATATATATATATATATATATATTCCCACATAAAACTCCCAGTTGTGTGAGTGAGGTATGTTCATGTTACATTTTCACCTTTGTAAATGATGTAAAATCCCCACAATTCTGTACTTGTTCTGTGTTCCAGATTTTCTTTTTAAAAAAAGACACAGCACTACCATAATGTAATCCTTAATTTCTCTCTAGATAAATAAAGTCTATCTATTTATACCTTTCTCAAACTCAAACTCATTATATATTCATGATATATTCTCTTCAGATTGTACTGTTTTACCCCTACGACTCAGTGACCAACACAGGAAATATCACAAAAGTTGAATGCTTAGGCAACAAGATCAAAATAATGTCATTGTGTCAACATCATTAATTATAATTGCTCAGATAGATAGGATACATTGTACATAAATATTGCACTTTATTGAAATATTTGGAAGCACCTACAAAACAGGAAACAAATGTAGGAACTGTGTTCCAAAAACCTCTGTGTTCCAAGAACCAGACTTCCATATTCACTAGTTTATAAAACAGCAACAAACATATTGTACCAATGCATATACGCAGACATACAATATGTGTCCATACACGTCTTGACATGTACACATATCTTAAATTGTTATTGCGAAAATACAGTGTTTCCTTGTTCAAGTACAACCACATGTCCAGTGAAAAAATAAATACAATGGTTAGGTCTATTAGGCATCTATTATTTCATATGGCACAGTCCCTTAGAATCATGGCATTGTCCCTTAGGAATGTAGTATTTAAGCATAGCAAGTTACAGAATACTGACAGAGTAGACTATTATCTCAAAACTGGCATGACAAGAATCAAGATCAGAATCAATCCATAGCCCTGTTGCTCAACTCATTTTCATTTTCATTTTCCTATGCCTCATTCTGTCAGCGTTAGCTGCTGGTTTGCTATTCGGTCTGTTGTGTCAAATTTTCTAGTTCTTTTCCTACAGATAGCACTCAGTGACCTTGAACAACACCGCTACTGATTGATTCACATTGGATTTCTCCTTTAAATGTCTACATTTTGCTGAGAGAAAACACACACACATTATAAGGATGAATAATAACCCCCACACTGTTATCAACCCAATCACAATCATCCAATGATGTAATGAAATGAGGTAGAGAGAAATGTTTGTTTCTTCCTGTCAGCGGCGCCGCTAGAAATTTTGGGCCCCATGACAGAAAATATTTTTGGGCCCCCCAAACATTGACTGTAATATTAAAATGACAAGGCCCCCTGTCAGTTCCAGGCCCTCAGAATCATCCTAACCACCCCACCCCCAACTCCACAGTGGCACCCTTCTTCCTGTATCGGAATGAATGACTTGACAGAAGTTATGGCTGAGCAGAGTCTGAACATGTGAGTAAGTTTAGTTCCTTCTTAACTAAATGACTCACCATTTCACTCACTAAATGACTGAATCAGAACATCCTGGGGAGAACATTGAGTTTAGTTCATGTTCCTATCAATGCATCAGCTTACCTCCTGGGCAAACTGTGAATACTGGTATAAAAAGGTCCACAACATGGACATACCAAATATGGCACTGCTCAATGGCACAAAGAGCACAAAATACAATCGAGACAAGGCAAGAGTAACTTGTAGAACAAGACATTGAAGACATATGCACAAAGGTAAAGATGACAATGCCGAGGGCTGGGAGAACAAAGATACACAGATCTCACTAATAGTATGACAAGAAACTCTACAGATCACAAACAAAGAAAATATCGTTATTATTAATATGTTAAAATGTGTTAATAAACTCTTGGTTTAGACACATGCTCACATTCAGTTAAATGTGTCTGTACCCTTGTTCTCAAAACAAACAAACAAAAACTGTGTAACTCAGGCATCAATCATGCCTGTGATTGGGTTAAACATCAGTAATGATTTACCTGGTTGAGATGATGTGGCTCTGGAATAGGCCTACCTTCAAAAGGCTTTTACCTCACCACTGTGGCCATGACTGCAGCTTGCATCAGTCTGCAACCATCATAATGTAAACCTTAACTAAATGACACCAATGGTCATTCCAGGCAGGAATTGCATAGGTACACATTAAACAAATCCCTGAAGTCCTCTTATATTTGGAGACTTATCAATGTTAACTAAAAACAGATGTTATCCAATAAAAAAACGTAACTGTACCAGGCAACTGTTTTTTTTTCTCTGGAGCTCCCCTTACAGACGCCGATTAAAAAAAAAAAAAAAAAGGCAACAACATTCTCACCAATCCATGTAAATGTGTTTGCAAGCCAAAGAATAGGAACCTGCTGATATTGACTAAGCGCAATTAAATGAGCCATTTAAAGAAATCAAATCATCAAAGTGACTGTGATGCTGGTAAATTAACCTAACAACAGCATAAAATGTGGCCTGGTGTGCCTTTAAGTGCTTGGACAAGCCTGCATTGCACTCCCCCAGAACAAAAGACAAGTCATTAGACTGTAATGACAGTGAGTGCAGCATAGAAAACCGAGAGCTAGTAAACAATAATATTTACAAGACACTTGGACATACTGACCTAATCACAATCATGTCCTATGAAAATACCCCAAATTCTCCATTTGTTCGATTCACCCCTGATTCCCCCAAATCACTATTTGTAAATGAATGCTACAGTTCCCACTTTTACTTATCAATGCAGCATTGGGGGTATTGAGGGCCACATCAAAACTCTGCCTCTTCAAACAGAAGGGGCTCTTCTTCTGCGATCTTCAGATCCTGAGCCACTTCATTGGATCTGTTTTTTCTGTACATGATAAACTGGGCTGTCACCTAGAGGGAGAAACAGATGTTCAGGAAAAGAAACAACCTCATTCATGCATAATGCTGTGCCACAGTATAAATCACTTTTGCTGTCACATGTTGGGTACACACATGACAACTAACACACACACACACACACACAGTATAAATCACTATCACTGTCACATTTTAGACATACACATGATAATTACAGCAACTTCAAACAGAAGGTGAATGTCATCCTCTTTTGTAAGTCGCTTTGGATAAAAGCGCCTGCTAAATGCATACATGTAAATGTAATGTAATGCAGCTTATAATGGAATTCACACACATGCACACAAACACACATGCAAACACATGAACACACACACACACGGCCATATACATGCACTCATGCTCTCTCTCTCACACACACACCGAGACGTGCACGTGCACATGCACGTACACACACACAAATAGTAAATTTAGTCAATTTAAACCTATTGTTTATTGAAGCTTGTTTAAACCTATTGAGTTCTCTCATAGTCTAGTTGTTGGGGTGGGGGTGGGGATAAAAGGATACAAAGAAGTCAAGGAAGAGAACTCCCAGGCTGCCAATGAGCCAGGCCAGGTGGTTGAGTATGAAGGTGGCCTTGGAGCCCTTCAGGGCTGGGAGCATGACCATGAGACTCAGGCCATAGGTTCCATTCCCCAGCATCGCAAGGAAGAACAGCAGGTAGGACGTGCCCTCTGTGGACTGCCTCTTAAACTAAACACAGGAGACCAAAAAGCATTAGAGACAGCTGATTCAGAGCAGATGTGTTGTGTGTGTTAGTTGGCCTCCACTACAACTACAAATCTTGCCACATTTCACATTTGGCAAGACCACTGTATTGTGACAGGGGAGCGAAGGGTAAAGCGAGAGAGAGACGGGGTGCACGCAGGGAAAGTTTATGCCTGTGAGGAAGCGAAGTCAATCAGCTAACTCTTAGCATGTCCAATCTCAGTGGGGATAAAACAATGAAGCAACTGTGAAACAGATCACAGCAGGAGGTAGCATGGCCGGTGTTCCATTACGCTGCACAAACCCCTATTGTGTTATGGGCTCTGGTGCCTATTAATCCCTCATGCAACGGCACTGATTCTGTGCCTGTTTATCCTTCTGGTTCCCTTTCCACTCAGACACTTGCCAATAAGGTCTCATGCACATCCCAAAGGGCTCAAGACCAGAGATACGCACGTTTATGTAGAGCTGTGGGAAACGAGATGACAGGTAGAATATGGAGGACAGGTATCCACAGGCGTAGCCTGATGTCATCAGACTGATGGACTTGCCCTGCAACTGAGGGGTCAGAAACACAGAGGTCAGTTGTGACACCTAGTGCATCCAGGTTTCATACATGACAATGATTACCAGGGTTACAGATTGATATCACATGAGCTCAGTGAATGTTTTTCTCACTTGTAAACTGGGGATAGTGCTGGTTGTCTCTATGAGTTTGGGCAGCACCACACAAACAGCAGTTCCAACTCCAAACCAAATCAAGCAGACCCACTTCAGAAGGGGCTTCCCTGAGAAAGAAGCACCCAGAATAATGTGCAGTGAAATGACAATCAGCAGCTAAATGGTACAGCACTTCAACAGCACTAGAAGAAAGAACTGATGGGCTTAAAGGAAAAAGTCCACCATCTCATGTGCCTGTTCTTTGAGGCTGCCAAGTGCTATCAGTAGGTAGGTAGGAATGACAGCATTTGGTACTTTGTTGTGAACTGGCTTCTAATGCTAACTGATGAGGGCACAGGAAAACCCAGCCCTTATCAGTTAGCGTTGGCTACCGGGTAGATATTTGGTCTACAACGTACCAAATTCTGTCATCAAATTCTGTCCAACAGCACTAGGCAACATGCAACAACGGGGCTATGGGTTGATTCACTCTGGATAACCCCTTTAATTCATGATCCACAAACAACACATTATCAAAGTAGATTTATCAGACTTCACAGACGATCGTTACTTTCTTGCTCGTTCATCAATTGGTTGGGAGGGCCCGTTCAAAGTCGCTGAAACATTTTACAACTTTCTGCAGAGTTGTATTGTTAAATAACAAGACCAAAAGCATGCAGTCAGTAGCTTCTCTTCTGTTGTACCTTGACACTACTCATTTCCTGGAAAAGACATCTGATCCTCTCCTCTGAGTTTGTACCATACACAATCACACCAAACAAATGAAGTACTCTTGGTGTATGAGGGTAGTGTGTACTATGCGGGCTATGTCCAAAGCCATATTGCAAGAAAAAGCTCTCTGATAGACTGAATGAAGCATTGGGCATCACATATTGTGACAATGGATAGCTGAGTACAAAAGTCGGTAGGCCTAAATAAGGACTTACTGCGAGCAGAGTTATTTTTTATTTTGTAGTATAGAAACTGGGAGATCAGGATGGAGTCTGTGTAGATGTAGAAGACAGCGGTGACAATCTAAAACACAGAGACAGAAAAAGGATTGCTATATATTTACAGGTCACAAAACAATCACTAGTCCTTCACTGTATGCTCCTTTGGAAAGTAAAGCCTTTTTAAGAGCTCCCTCTGCAGGTTGATATCAAACACCAATCAAATCATCTATTTACCCTATTTAAACATTTTCTTTGGGACTACACAATCAATGTTTGTTACTAGCAATACTGCTGCCGGCATAAATCGCTCATGTTCAACAAAGACTATGATCAATTTAGCCAAATAAGACATCACAAACAATAGACCATAACATGCCTACACTAGGAATGCCATGACAACTACACCCATGCACACATGATGTTGCCTGAATGGAATGAGGAAATGTAGCCTAGATAAGCCACATTTTCTCTTTGGAGTAAGTGAATAAGTAAATAAATGTGATTGCCCTTATAACCTACTTGAATAGGTAGTTGCCTGGTTAAATAGCATCCCGCCAAGTTGCCCAAATCTCCACACAGCAAGAAGAGAATGAAGCCGACAGACATGGCCTCATCTACCTTTCCGCTTTTATAGGCTTCATAGACTTGCCTGAAAAATGGAAACAGTCAATGCATAGGCCCACAGTTTAAAGCTGCTCACTTAAAGCATAGGCTATATCAGCACCTACACCTACACATTCAGCAGATTAGGCTACAGCAGCTCTCATAAAGTCAGCAATTTGTATTTGACCATCTGTGGTTAACATTCAAAGTGGATGGTAAAGTTTCAAGGCACTGATTTGGTTTTACATGTATTGTTCTAAAACTAGAACTGATTACATGTTAGACTTCATAAGACCGGTCTACAATAAGCCTATATCCAACAGGCAACTTTAGAAATTGAAAAATTGGCTATATTTTACACTAAAAATGAAGTCAAGTCAAGACGTCAAAACTTACGGTAAGGTTGACAACAAGAAACAAAGCATTGAGATGAGGCCGATAATGACACTCCAATACTCCCATATGTTTTCCACGCATTCTTCTAATAAGAAAAGCATCCAAGGAGTCCCGTTGACACATATCGGTCGACTAAGCGCCACGGAGAAGTTAACGGCCACGTCAACAGAGGTCTTCTCTGGGTATCGAACATGAGCCATGAAAGGGACACCGTCCTTCTATTTCAACAAAGCTGTGTAGATTTCTTCAACGCAAGTCCAGTAAAACTTTCATGGAAATGCTTTTGTATCCCAAATTCGGATTAAGTTCCGTTTCAGTCTTTTTACGATGATATACATAGCATGTTCGCCACACCTTCATCTAACGTTAACGTTAAACAAACGTGCGGGTGGTGTTGTATGCTGTATGCGGATGTCATACAGTATGCTGCATAAGTGGAAAAGACAGGAAAAGAAGAAAACGAGTTAATAAGAAAGGAATGACTTCTGGAAAGATGAATGGATGGGTGTCTATAGTGAAACTGTAGGGGTACTGGCGGGGTCTTGTGATAAAATTATCACAACTTAAAGCTACTTTTTAATATGATAATATCGATGGAACGATAACATCGATGTGAGGCTGGTGCATGTGTAAAATGAAACATAGTTAAATTATGTAATTAAAGCTTTTTCGATACACATTTCAAAATATTTGTGGAGGGCGTTCTCCACTCCTTGTCTTCCCCCGCCTCTGTCTTTGAGTGTCTGAAATAAAGAATAAAGAAATAACGTATAGCAAAGACGTCAAATAAAGTTATTATCCGCTTACCACATTAGGAGCAGCTGACGTGGCCTCTGTGTGGCTTGATACATTTTAGAAATATTTCTTGCCAGTTATTGTTTCTAATGTTAGATTGACTTATGCGCACTTCAAAAAGTTGAGAACAACCAGTAGCCTATAGGCTACCGTATCCGGCAAACGACTCATCATATTAAGAGTCCTTAGCGCTGTTCAGCGGAAGGAGATTTACAGTTAAGGACTTCAAAACCTTTCCAGGACTCCAAAACCTTTAAAGCATCCACTTTCCACTAAATGAAAAATAAAAGGACACTGGTTTAACGCTGGTTTACAAACAAAATATAGCTTAACGCATTAGGTCTACATAGTCTTGCACAAAAAAATTATTTGTAATATACGGTAGCATGGGTTGTAATGTAAGCTTTATAGGATGGACTGACATAATTAGGCATTTTTGCTGTGATTCTCAAAGTGTTAATTATGACCACCACCGTCAGGTGACGCATGGAGTTCAACAGTCTGATGGTGGTGGGGTAGAAACTGTTCTCGAGTCTTGTGGTACAGGTGCGCAATGTTCTGAAGCATCTGCCAGATGGAAAGACGAAAGTACATCTTCTGTGTAAGCACATATTTGTAAGAGTGGTCTGGACCATTCTTAAACTTCAGCTTAAGAGTTTTGTGTGAAAAAAAAACAAAAAACAAAACTATTACAGTCCTGGGGCCGGTTTAAGGCCTGGAGCCTAATACTAATACATTCGCAGAGTCGTAACTAAGTATATCTTCTGTAAGTCATACGTTTGTAGAGGAGTCTGGACCATTCTAGAGCTGTATGTTCACACAGTTTTGAGCTTAAACACGTTTTACATCTTAAAAATGTCATGTGGGTCTCAAGACTTGTGCACAGAAGATGCATATGGTTACATTCCATTTGGTGTTTATTTCATTAAAAAGAAAAAACAGACAAAAAAGGTTAATCCCTCTAAAATACAAACATGTCACGTACACATTAGCCTGGCAAAAAAAAAAAAAAAAAAAAAAACAGACCCTCGTTCTACACATTTGTCTGGTCTGGACATTGAGTAGTGAGATTCGATTGGTTGCTTGAGGTGTTTGGATCATGAGACTGATAGCTTGCTTTGACTGATCGCGTTCTAACTCTGCATTCACAACGCCTCCCTCTGTTCGCTGATTGGACAGGTTAAAATACCTCCGGAGACAACAAGCTCAATGGGATCAAATCCAGGCTAGTACTGTAGGGAGATGATAATCAAGTGGAAGGGCTAGGAAGTCATGGCCAGGCTACCAAAGCCCTAGTGCACCAATGTTAATAAACTCTTATAAAGGATATATATATATATATAGCCAGGTAAAGTGACAGCACATCCACGCTTCAAAATGCAGATTGCACCGTGTGTAGCCTACCTCAAAGTGATGACATGCAGTTCCAGCTTCCACCACCAGATGAGGACATTGGTCCATTTGCATTTTGCCGCACTTTACACCTAACTACGGACTAGACAATTGGTGATATTAGTAATGTCACTGCAGAGAACATGCAGTTGTGAATGGTTGCAAAAGTTGGCTGTGTATCTTATGTGAGCAAAAATCTGAGAATATAAACTGGGATTAGATGCTTAGATGCTGAAGAGATGCTGAAAGATAAGATACCAGCAATTGACAGCTAAAGGACGTGGTGTTTTTCTTACCATTCAATTCCCTCTTCTACTGTTTGGGAATACACCTGTTGCTCAGTGCCATTTAATGATGGACCACTGGGTGGCGTTCTACATACATGAGGGTACTATAACAAGAAACTCGTCCTGTGGGACAAGTTGGAACTGCGAACGAATCCCCAGGTTTCAGTATTTTACAGTTAAATGGAGGGATTTTTGAACGAACATCAGAAACAAGATTACTAGGATACAGTACTAAGGGTGAGTGTCTCAGATATTTAACGGAGAATGTGCAATCGCTCTGAAATGATGTGCTGTGCATGCTGCCGCCGTGCCATGGAAATGTATCAATAACCATCACTTGTGCTGTAGCAAAGTTATTCATTGCGACAGGGTGCAATGATCTTTCTGGCGGTATACTCTGTTCCCTCGCTCCTTATTCCGAGTGCGACGTTTACACGTTTAGGAATACTGGTTGTGGTGAGAGTCGCGCTGGTTCATTTTCTTGCAAGTCCGCGTAAACAATGACACAATTAGGCGACATCGCTCCCTCTTTGCGCTTCTCTCCGCTCATGGATGAATTTGAATGCATACGCAAATTAGCCCAACATAATTGGACTGCATGAGCTTCACTTTGACAGACAGTGGTGATGAGTCGATGGTTACTGTAAAACTGATTAGGATGCTTAGGATGCTCTAGTTATTTAACGTTGCTGGTTTATGGGGCAGTCTGCAAGGATGTGACAAAAAAAAAACATTCAAATTAGACGTCCTTGTGAGGACATGAATGTCAGAATCCCCCCAGTTCTGCGCCGCCAGTATGCTTACTTAAAAAAATTATAACGCTGCCTGTGTACCAAAAACAAACAAACAAAAAAAAAAAACAAAAACAAAAAAAACTTTTGAACTTCCGTTATGTCAGACGTAGGCTGTTACATTTTCACTGCTGAATTGAATCGCCTGTCTAATTGATGTGCATCATTGGCACCGCTGTGTTTATTTAGACAATGTAAATATTCTGCATTCTCGCGCAATGATTTTTGATTGCAGGGTCACTACTTTCTCGTAGAGGCACATTGATTTGGCAGTCGTAGAATGAACCTCGCGCCATCCGCACATGTGACATCACTGTTGGTGAACAAAAAAAATGTTGATCTTGTTCTCTAGACGGCATGCTCTATGATGGCTCCGCATTCTTTTAAGGGCAACAGAAGGTCACGCAGTTTCATAAGACGACGTTCTTGTCAAGTGCACCTAGGCTACATCTCAAGTGCATCCCCTTCCAATCTTTAGCGAGACAAAACCTGATTCAGCTTTTAGGTTTAACTGCATTCTTTAAGAATTCGGTGCCGGTCGAACCCCTTAGCATTAAGTATTAATATCAAAATGGGGCTGCAGCTCCCCGCCTTCTCTCTCTTTCTCTGGATATGTTGAAGTTCCGTTGATGCATTGTTCTCATGGCCAGCACTAAGGAATGCCTTAAGAACGAAAACAGATGCATACTTTGAAATAATACTATACAGTGTTAGTTACCTCAAGATGGACTTCTTTTAAACATAAACATGATTGTGCTGCAAACTTAAGAATGTAAGCAGCATCATAGTCTGTCAGTCTCCCTCAGCCGTCTCTATCTCAATGCATCTACTCTCTAGAAAGCTGTTCAGATTTAAGCAAGCCTCTTTTTAGTTTGTGTATGCATGACTTGTGCCAAATTAGGCTGTCTATTCTACTCTTCAGCACTCCCTCCCTGCATTTTCTCTTCTCTTTGTCTATGTGTGTGTGTGTGTGTGTGTAAGTGTGTGTGTGCACAAACATGAAAAAGAGAGGCACCACTGCCTCTATCTCCAGTGGGTAAATGGGACAGTTTTCCAAAGGAAAAGGCACCTCCTTTGTTCTTCCCTGCTTTCGTCCTGTTTCTGCCGTGACCTCCAGTCTGTTTTTTATTTTTGCCTCCTGGTGTGCTCACGCACACAATCGCTTGACTGGCTAGATGGCAGAGGAAATGGAGGAAAGGGAAACATTTTTGTGTCATTCTCTCTCTCTCTCTCTCTCTCTCTCTCTCTCTCTCAGTTTCTCTCCCTCAGTCTCTCTCTCGTTCTCTCAGTTTCTCTATATCTCTCTCGCTCTCTGCCTGTCAGGCACCCAGAACCCGATCCCTAAAGGAGAAATAGCTCACAGATCACATAAATGCTTTGAAAGAACTTGAGATTGCGAGTGCATGTCAGAGTGTGTGTTAGAGAGAGAGAGAAGGAGACAGAGAGCAAGAAAGAGAGAAAAAGGAGAGAGAGAGAGAGAACGAGAGAGAGAGAGAGAGAGAGAGAGAGAACGAGAGCATAGGCTGTGGGGATTTGGGTCACTGTGGAGTGGCAGAGAAATATTCTTCGCTGGGCTCCTCAGAAGCCAGGCAAGCCTGACAGCCTCCACAATCCACACTGATCCTGTCAACACTCTTATGGGGGAACAAGTATGGTTCACCACATTAATAATGTACCACACACACAGTCATCGCTGTAGCTGGAGTGGGCTACATGATGCAGGAATGTGTTCATATTTACTCACTTCATTTCTGGAGTTTAATTAAAATATGTTTGTTGTTGTTTTTGTTTGTTTCTGTCTCGTAATACATATTCATTGACATAGCTTCTGGATGTTTAGTGGCCCATATGGCATGCATACATTAACAGGTACCTTTCTCATGATTATACTTTAGATTAAACACAGAACAAAGGAGCAGTAAATCTTCTTAGTATG
>JAIFZK010000208.1:1380000-1407500 GCA_027481765.1 Tenualosa thibaudeaui
TTTCTATGTTAGCAATATGCACTCCTTGTTCGTTCTTTCATTGTGTTGTAGCTTGGATAAAAGCATCTGCTAAATGCCTAAATGTAAATGTAAATGTAAACATTGATGGAATAGCAAACCGGCAGTTAACATTGACTGAATGGGGCATAGGAAAATTAAGATGAAAGTAAGTTTCTGTGCCCCATTCAGTTGGTGTTAGCTGCCGATTCACTATTCAGTCTATGTTGTATCAGATTTTTGTGTTCTTTTGTCCTACGGTTAGCACCCTTGAACAACAGGACTATAGATTGAATCACATCGGATTTCTCCTTTAACATCACAGTGTTAATTGAAGCTATGGTCTGTGTGGAAGGCTGTACCAAGAACATGCACTCATTACACACTAACTGCTCAAAGCTGTCTTTTGTTAATGGAGGCCTTTGTGTAATGAATCACATATTTTTTGAAAGGGAAACGTTTGACACATTACAGATTAACTGTGAGGGAGGCAGGCCTTGCTGAGGGCTACACCAGAGAGATTCTTCATTTATTCACACACACACACACACATCCTTTCAGGGCCGAGGGCGTTTCATAATTCACTCAAGGCTATGGGAGGCATTGTCCCTCCTTAAGGGACTATACTTTTTATACTTCATTGATTGTTTGCATTGCGTCATAGACTCATAGCGTCATTCTCCTGCAAGACCAGCCACTTTGTTTTGTATTAGAAGCTCTTAGAAGGTCTTTTGGTCTGACATCAGTTTCAGAATGGGCTAATGTAAACACAGCAAAACTGGAGGTGGAATGAGCGCAAATGCTAGCTCTCCGCTGTAAGGTAATGGCATCAACTTATACTTACTCATCAACAGAAGACATGGAGCATTTGACTAAAACTGTCATTTTGAGGGATGATCAAAATGCAAAATGCAATTGCACTTTTCAGGAACATGAGTTGTTCGAGAAGTGACCTATTTTACCTTTTGCCTGCTAATTAATGTTATTTCTGCTTTGCTCATCTGCCAGGTGTGTTGTGAGGGTCTGATGCTCGGGAGCAGGGTGCCCGGCCCCCCACCCTCAGACGGAGCATGCTGCCAGTCTACCAGAGCTGGGTTGTGCCCCAGGGGCCTTCGGAAACAGGCGGAGCTGCAGCAGCGGGCACAAAGCTGGCCTATGCCACTGCCCGAGTCTGAGCCGCTCCCAGCATGCACCAGCTCTTCGGCCTAGTGCTGGGCCAGAGGGACCTGTCCCGCGCCGGAGACCTCTTCTCCCTGGAGGATGCCGAGATCGAGGACTACCTCTCAGAGGCTCTGGAGCAGATCAAGGCCATATCCTGCTCTCCTGTAAGTGTTTACGACACAGCTTTAAGGTCGCTGCACACTAAGGGAGGATTTTCACACAAAATAATGCAGGTGATGAAATTCATGTCTTCATATAAACCCTTTCACACATTTAGTTGTGGTGGAAAAAAATTGAATCAGACTCATTTGATGCCAAATTCCTCATGCGAAACCCAGTGTGCACTGACCCTTCGGCCACACAAAGCATCGTTGTGTGTGACTGAGAGAAAACTGGAATGTTCCTGCCTTAGGACAGTCATGTTCTAATAAACAGCCCAGCTCTTCGTCTCCTCCTTCCTTGGTCGAACAGGCACAGCATAGGAACTGTAGGCCTATATTTTCAGCCCTCAGGTTATCAGAGGTCTTCATAGACTTTCAAGTAATGCCCCCTGTTGGACGGAAAATAAACTGCACATACCTCTCTGACTACCATTTCAGGGATCTTGTAAATAATCTTTTTAAGTGTTTCAAATGATTTTTTCATTTAAATGTTTGTGCTAACTCACTGGCATTAACTCACAATTGTGTGTTACTCCTCAATATATATGAAGTATTCTAGGTTATTCTGCAGAGTGCTTTACTACTGCTCTGTACTTTCTTTGTTCTGTTGTGATCACACTCTCTCTGTGTGAGTGTGTGATCTTAAATTATTGTATCTCTGGGGTATTTTTCCTTGCAATAACACAGACTATTCAACACAGACTATATTCTCCAGGGCTGCAAGTGTCCTCATTTCTGTGTCATGCTTGTTAACAATGATTTCAACACCAGGAGAGCTACATGCCATTGAAAACAATCTAAAAATATTATTTTATCATGATGATGGTCATGTGGGTATTTGTTCAAGAAATTTTCTTAACTAGTTTTTAACGTTAGTGTATCAGATTGTAGTTTGTCTCCTAACTGCAGAGGAGTCTTTGTTTTGAACTTTAGAGCAACCTGACTCCTTGGGGGTATTCCAAGATGGTGGTGAAGCGATAAAGCTGGCTAAGTTAACCTAAAGAAAGTACTAAACCTGCCAATAGAGGAGACAGCTGACTTTAGTGCTCCAGGCTCTTAAGACTCTATAATCAGGTTTACCACCACCTCTGGCTTAACTTACCCAGTTTGCCACTTCACCTTTGTGGAATACTCCCCTGTTCATCTGTTTTGTTACTGTCTATTCACTGTCTTTCTTTGTATCTTTTATTTATTATTTATTATTATTTTATTGATTTGAATTGATAATTAAATTAAAAACTATTTTTAATCAATCGCTGTCTCAAAATGTAGCACTTTCATTTAAGTTTCTGATTACAGCTTCATATTGTGTCTAAATACTACCATGTTTGTATTGTTGTTTTGTGTTATATTCCCAAATTTTTGAATTTTTCAACATCAGTTGAGCATAGAACACTCACACATGTGTGTTTTGGCCCACGTTAGGACTATCTGACCAACGACAATGATCAGGCGGTGGTGGAGATCTGCATTACTCGCATTACCACAGCCATCCGAGAGACGCACTCCATCGAGCGCCACGGGGCGGCACTAGTGTCTCTGTGGGAGTCGTGTCTGGAGCACAACCTGCAGCCCCAGGGCAGGGATGAAGACACGCCCCATGCCAAGATCGCCTCTGACATCACCAGCTGTATACTACAGGTCCGTAGCACACTCACAGACAAATATCATACACACACACATACACAGTCTATGTAAGCCAAGCTAGCCAGGTTCCTTAACCACTACGCCACCACCACCCTTTCATCAATGTTTTGTGCATAACTTGTTATATGGTGTTTTAGTAATGATATCTCATCGGTGCAGACCCACTAGTCTTACTGGAGACTCTTCATACACATTCAGCCTTTCAGTTGCTTGCTTATTTTCAGAATCTTCAGAGTGTTTGATATGCTCTTAGATAAAAAGCATGTTATGTATCCATATCGCTTACAGTAATCACGCAAATGCAAATGTGCTTCCCTCATATTTCCACAAATGCACCATGTCTGCAGGTCTTACGGTAAGTATTAGACTTGCTCATTAGAGTGATCCTCTCTCAGCCAAGAGTTGCGAGCAGCTGTTTGGAGCACATTGTGGGCAACAAGCTCCTCCTATTAGGAATTAATGAGAAGGATCTGGAGAGAGAACACAGAGTGGCTTCATTCAGCGCTTCCAAACTGACCTGCAGCTATTAGCACTAATCTCCTCAGAAGTGTTTATAGTCGAGTCTTCCACTTTCAACAATTTATAGCTCTGACGTTCTTAACTTCCCCCATTCTCTCTCTCTCTCTCTCTCTCTCTCTCTCTCTCTCTTTCTCTCTCTCATCTCACACATATGGAGAGACACTCACAAACAAGATGATGACATTGTGTGTTTGCCTTTCGGTGCCTTGTAGTAGCATCTACTCCTCAGCTCCTTAGCTGTGTTGTAAGACACTTGGGAGCAATGCAATGCATGGTGGGTAAACAAGGAGACTTATTCATAATTGGATAGGGATGTTTTTTTTTTTGCTCTCGTCTAATGCATGAATTCTTTTGAGCTATTTGAAGAAAGGGCCTTTGATCTGTAGAGAAGCCTGGCAATGAAGTGTCTGTTTTATCAGGTTTTTTTTTTTTTTTTTTTGCATGGCCGTAAAGATTCTCATGGTCATATTTGGTCAGGGTAGTGGGCAAGGATTATAACAATGTTGTAAGTGTGTTTACCTGTTCCTTAGAGACAGATGGTATTTCAAATACCACAAATCCCTTGCACTGTAAAATTTGTTACAATGAAAAGTGATGAAAATGTGGCTTATACTGGCTCTATTGCCCTTGTTATCGTATTTGCTTTAATACAGTAATCTGCTAGTATGATTTTGATGGGACGTTTTATGTGTTGGCTGCATACTGCTACAAATGCATAACCACAAAGACTAATTGAGTAGAGACACGTACTCCTTCTACCCCCTGGGGGGCGCTAAAGCTTTGTGAATGTTCTCTCTTCTCTGCCAGGCAGTAAGCACAGGCCATCACATACAGTAACTCACAGTTATCGGTTTGGCTGATACCCTGTTTCTCAGCACCTCTTCAGTTAACGTACCACCATGTGGATGGCAGATGCAACCTTTAAATAAAAATAAACATTTTCAGAACATTAGGCTAACCCTGACATGAACAGTACCAGCTGGGTACAGGATATCCTTGCTGTGTGTGGCAGTGTCTACTGCATTGGTTGTTGAATGACTTGTTTTCTTAAACAGTAAATAAGTAAGTGCAAAAAAAAAAAGCAACAAATCCAAAACATGGTATTTTCTTAGAGATCACTTACTGTAGTTTTCCGAATGCAACATTTCTGCTGGGAAGATGAACTGTGAGTTGTAATATTCATTTGAGTTCTCTTTCTTTGTCTGGTCTATGCAGAACTATAACCGGCCCCTGGTCATGTCATTAGCGGTTCCAGTGGCGGTACGGTTCCTGCAGCGGGGGAACCGGGAGCTCTCCAGGAACATGTCCAGCTACCTGTCTCTGGCTGCTATTGCCAAGGCCGAGCTCTTGGCAGAACACACAGAGGCCATCACCTGCAGTGTACTGGAAGGTAAGGATGCCCAAACTTTTCTCTCTTCTACTGGCTTGCTTATGGGCAGAGTAGTGTCTGCCTAAAACAGTTCTGTGATATCCTAAGTTGTCCTACATTAGTGCTTCCTACTCAAACAGGTGGACTTGGTTGTTTGTACACTAACTAACAGCTTTCCATATTTTGATTCAGAATTTAATTCTTGATTTTTCCTCTATATAAGTGGTAGATGGTTGACTCACGAAATACTAGCTATTACTAGTATTAGCTAATTACTTGCTAAATACTAGCTATTGTCTCTATACAGTTGGAAGGTCATTGAGTACGTACTGGTAAGTCTGTGCCCAAAGGATGTTTGACATGCTGTTTGAAAACTTAAGCCTGACAGAAAAACTTGATGTGAGTGTTTTGTTACCTTCCCGACCCCATAACACACTGAGAGAAATATGTGGTCCCCAATGTCCCGCACTGAGATGGTTTGGTTTGTGTTCCTTGAAGTCATGACCTCAAGTTCAAAGGTGACTTTGTTCCATATGGGGTTTCCCTAGGTTATATTTCAATGATGAAACTTTTCCAACACTGTTGTTCTTCGTTGTGATAGTCTGAGGCGTGAGAAAAGCACAATATGTATTCAGGCATGCAGTTAGTTGAGCAAGAAAGGTTTGGAATCATGCACTTGTGTGAAGATAGGAAGGGAAGGAAACATCCCCCTTCACATCCTTACGTGTGTATACATTACTGTTTCACATAGGCTTGCGAGAAAACTGAAAACTGAGACATGTAAGGTGTTTTTTACCTTTCAGTCACAGAGCCTTTAGATGGAATAAAACAAAATTAAATTTAAGACAAAAAGCTAGGCTTTGTTGGTCAACCAAATGTCACTTCAAATGATAAATGTTTTCTGTATCACCATCCACTTCTGTCATAGCCAGGTGGAAAACAGGCTTTCTTGTGTGACTGTGTCTCTATTAGGTTTGGAGGAGGTTGTGGATGTTTTGCGTAGCTATCAGGGGTTAAAAGGGCCAGTGAGCATCTGCTGAGGCATTTCCAGTAGCTATAATTCATCTCCATTTGTTACACTTCATTTGTATGGCCCAGCTGGGAAAATGTTGAGCACATATTGTTCAGCTCATCCATCCATATCAATATGTTCAGAGATTAAAATGTCCCAGAGATGCACAGAGTGCATTCCAACATAGCTTAATAATGAATGGCCCTTTGTAATACTTGATTTGATTTAATTTGGTTACCTCATCATCAATTTAGATAAATCTCCTTCAGGAATCATTTCAGATCATAGAAAACAGATAACAAGTGAATTACATACAGGGAGAACATGTACAACGTGTATGTGATGAAGTTTTGCTTCTGACATTTTGAATTCCGTTTTATGTTCATAGTCGAGTTACAAATTCATATCATATTGGTGCCAACATGCCATGCATTGTACCACATGTCTGGATTGATTATTGTATTTTTTTTATGGTATTAGATCAATAGCATGTATTGACTTTGTCTTACCACTGACTTACTTAAGCTCACATTGCCATGGGAGTTATCTTTAGAATGTTGCTGATGGAACAGAGTGATATAGAATTATGCTGACACAAAGACCTATTCATGTCTTTCGCCTGGTCTCTCAGCCAAAGTACACCTCAACTTTCAGCTGTTCAAATACCTCCTCACGGGAGATTCTGTTGCCCTTCGTGAGATAAAGATCTCGCCAATATAGCCGTTATTACTATTGTTGAAGAGGGATGGGGCCATGGCTGAAGATCAGGTCAGGTAGCCTGGTCATACTATAGTCTGCCAAAAGACTTTCCCACTAATGAGGGGCTCTCTGCACAGGTTCTGGGTCAGTTTGTTCAGATTTAGGTGGAGGTCGGCTGGAGGACAATTATGACTGCTCTGTGTTGAAGAGTCAACCATCTCAGTGATAAAATCGGTGGGCGCAAAAGATTTTTCACCAATTATATCAACTGGGGTAAAAACTAGAGGGTGATATTTAACTGGTAAGAGGGATTTGGTGTGATCGGGGTTATGGTGGAATTCATTTAACTCAAGCAAACCTGCACCAGTTGGGTATTTGTGATTTTTCTTAGATTTTTTTTTTCACCATTGTTTCATGATGTTACCATGTCTTGTTTCCCTAGAGGTCTGCATTCTAGCTGATAGATGATATCCCCAGGCCTTGTCTGGGTCATTTTTAGACAAAAAATGTTTTAGGGTTTAGGGAATTTCCATCACACATTTCCCTTCAACACAGAACTTTCCAGAAGCATCAAAGGAACGACCACTTTTAGGTAGCACATCAGGATGCCTCGTTAGTGTGCCTCGTTAGTGTACCTCGTTAGAGGCCTTCGTTAGTTACAGTGGTTAGGGAGCCTTTAGGACCCCAAGCCCTGAATGCCCACAGGCTCTGTGCACATAAATGGAGGAGAAACCCAGCATGACACCTCTCACCGCGCTGCTTTTCTCTTGGACAAACAGGGGTAGGGGTTGTTTTGAAGGCTGTTAGACGAGGCCTAATGAGGCCTGGTTGACATTATTCCAGAAAATGGAGCCTGTTCCTCTCACCCTCTCTGTGTGTAACCCCGAGCGGGTCGGCTCACTTCTCCCATGGTCCCCTCAGCTTTGGACTGTGGATGAGAACATGGCACAGAGGAACCCAGACGTCTGTTTGTTCAGCGAGCGGAGCAAGACAGCGCTGAGCGATCGAGTGCTAACTGTACCCACCTCCCTTGCTGTGAGGAGCCTCAGTCCGCGCCCTGCCAACACGTCTGGGTGACGTTTTCCCAAAATGTTAGTTCTGCGTTGCGGCTGGCAGTAGATTCTTGGCACGGTCATGAGCGGGATTTTTTATGCTTCTCATGCCAGTTAGGGGTCTGATGTATAAATAATATGTTTTCCCTTGTTAAAAAAAGGGGTGGCCTGCAGACTTGCATGCGTGCAATGCTATGAAACGTTTCATAATTAATCATGAAGGCATCAGCTACACAGTTTGCATCTTCAATTCAATCTGTCATGCTTAATCTTATGACCACTTGATTTGGCATTTGATAGCTTCATCAACTCCACAAGTAGGGAGTCTCACCAACTGGCACACTCAGAGAGAATCCTCCCTGCCCTTGCTCAACACACAAGTGTGCTGCATGATGCGTATGGACCCATCCTGTCACTGAAGGAGGGAGGGAGGGAGGGAGGAGAGAGATGTATTTGGGGCCTTAAGCACAAAGACTGGACCCTCTCCAACTTGTGGAGAAGATGTAAAACAGAAGAGCCCCATTGTTTTAGCTGGAGGGCTTTCTCACCCAGCTGTGTCAGTGCTGTTGATGGACAAGGGAGTGAACGACGAAACTGAAAGTCCGTAGATGTTTTGGGCCTGACACTTTCCAGAATAAACTAATGCTGTCCAGTTGTGTCTTGATACTGTCTTGATAGTGTGCACGTTTCATCCAAAGTCTCATGCTGTTGCTGTCTATCATTTCTATACAAAACTGTGGAAAACAACTAGTTTTCAAGCTAAAACATGAATGCATACTGTACATGAGGTGAAATATCTATTGATATAGATAATTGCAAATGGTTGCACTCCAATGTAAAGGAATGCTCCATTACTTGTCTGCAACGTTGACAGGAGGTTATTTGAGAGATTTTTTTTGTATAATGTATGGCCTATTGCAGTGACCATATGACTTTCATTAAGGTCTTAAAAACACAGCGCTATAGAAAGGCATGTCTTCATCCTATGCTCTCTCAACCACATCTCCCATAGGGACTTGCATTGACATTGGCCTCGTTTCCCCTTCACTTCATCTCGTTAACACCACACAGATGATATCCCCGCTCACCAAACCCCATCCACATGTAATCAGTACCGCCACCACCAGTCTCCTCGGGGAGGCTGATCCTACAGGCCCCCTGCTTGTCTGCCTGTACAGAAAAAAAGGGCTGATATCATGGGGTTTGAGTAAGGTCGTTGTGGTGAGCAATTATGGGTTTAAAGGTGTTTGAAACACTCTTTGGGACAGGAAGACAAACTGCGAGGTAGCACCTGCTCAGGTGAATACTTTGGCTGTCAGGACATTCGGTTAATTTTGCATTCTATCTAAGTGAATTGTATTTTAGATTGAAAGGTCAATAATGCTATAATCCAAAGCTGCATCCAGAGGCAAGGATCTGATTGGATTAGAGCTGAATCAACAGCTGTATGTGTGTCTGCATGTCTTATTTCCGTGGCCAGTAGAACCATCTGGGACTGTGTGTGTGTGTGTGTGTGTGTGTGTGTGTGTGTGTGTGTGTGTGTGTGTGTGTTTCTGCTTAGGCCAAAGATTTTAGTGTTTGTAAACCAAAGATAGACAACATGAATTCTAATGTAAAGACACTTTAAGTTTATTAAGTCTCCCTCAGGCTCGCCCATCAAAGGTATGCAACACATTTATGTACAGTACATTCATTTTCATTTACGACATAAACAATTTACAATATAGTACACAGTTATCATTTAAAAAAAGTAAAAGACTGTAAACATTCTCTGTGGTATATTATCAAAAATGAACAGTGTGTTTGTTTTTGAGAACAAAATGAAAGTCAGATAGAGATTCTGCATAGTTGTCCATGGCCAAATATTTTTTATAGAACTTTCAAAACAAATTGATCCAACAACTCAAATGTACAAAAATAAAAAGAAACAACCAAATAAACTAGAGGAAATACAACAAAGATTAAATGAAATCTATATTAAGGCCAGAATTTCAACGCTTTGATGATAAATACACAGTTCAAAGTACACTGTTTGTGTTCTTAAAGATGTTATGGAAGAGAGTAAAAATGAGATTAAACCGTGACAGACAGTAAAAGTCCTTCCAATGGCAGCTTGTAAATGGGTTCTCAGCAACACCGTCCATAAAAAAAAGAAAAGAGAAACCTCTACACAAACGACTCTTTGTTCTGTCATCCCCTTCTCTGCCATGGCTCTCTGTGCAGTCTTTGGTAAATGTTGTTTGATCAGTGTTTCACTCCTAAGGCTGTATGAATGCTCCATAGATTGCCTAAATGGGAAACATTTGGTCTCGTGGAGGACAAGTGGTATTGTTTTGATTGGTGCGGGGGGTGGGGGTGGGGGGTTGCTTAGTGGGAAGAGGCGCTAGGGGTCTGGAGTGCTAGTGGGAAGAGGTGCTAGGGGTCTGGAGTGCTGTGCTTTAGTGCTTGTTTTAGTAAATGAGTTTGGCCTCCCCGTGCAGGGTGATCTTGGTGACCCCCCACGCCACCACATTCCCCAGGCTCCCACAGGTGCTCCCGTTGTGCTGGGACTGCTGAGAGATCTCTGCTTGGCTGAGCGCGCGGTCCCATACGTTCACCCCCGTAATCTTCCCCGTGAAAGCTGCGGCCGCGGCCGCGGCCACTGCCTTGCCGTCGGGGGGCCTGGTGCCCCGGCGCTGGCGTGCGCCCTCCTGACCCAGCTGCAGGACGCCGCTGCCTGGGATGATGTTGCCCTCGGCGACACCGGGCGCGCTGGCCACTCGACGTCCGTCCGCCCACAGCGAGCCCAGGCCCTGCTCGGAGCTCCACGTGCCGCACAGGTGCGTCCAGCGCCGCTCCTCCACCACGCCAGCCTCTTCCACCAGGTGTGTCTCACCGCCCACGGTGAAGAGAACACCGCCTCGGCCGCTCAGAACCAGCTGCACGTCAATGGGGTTCCAGGCACCGCCATAGGAGAAGAGTATGGTTTTGTTGAGCACCTGAGTCGGTCGAGCCCACAGGCACACGGTGAGTGCACTCATCCGCACGTTTCTCTGCTCCAGCTGTGCGTATGTCTCAGCAGATTGCATCGGGATGAAAACAGCACTTTCGCAGCCTGAGGCAAAGAGAAAGGAAGGAAAGCAAGAAAGGACAAAGACAAGACAGAGAGATTGACTTACGTGACATGATTACAGTAAGGACGAAAGGCAAAGGGTCGTCATCAGACACTGATGTTCCTCAAGTTGAGCACAGTACTTATTAGCCAGACATTCAACCATAGCTGGGTCACAGTGTTGTGAAACTGTAAGTTTGTCTTATGTAATTCTGTGCTGTCCTGCTCATGCCATAAGTCACGTAACAACACAACTTAATGGAAAAAAAAAAGAAGAAAAGAGTTCAGCCTTGATGACGAAATGTTTCATTCAGGCCAACATGAGCCCTTCTGGGGGCATGTTAGTGTTTAAAGAAAAACGGAATGAGGGAGGAGGTTGTAAGGAGAAAGACATGGGGGTTTATGCAGGGGAAGAGCATGGTCATATTTCTTGTTTTAAGGACACCATATCATTCATTACCTCATTTATTTGTCAGGAACGGAGTGGGATCAACCCTTTAGTTGAACATTTCCTTGTGGATAAATGTAAGCTTCACGGAAGTTGCAGAACATTATATGAGAGCTATATTGATTTAGCATGAATTCCACTATAGAGTGATCTCATTGTACTTTTGGCCATTCCCTTTTGCAATACAACCTCTTCCTTCTCAGAGTGCTATAGATAAAGGGAGATGTGTGTGAGGTGTGTGAGGACTTAGACTCAAGCCTCAAGGGAGGTCAGGGCCATCCTCACTTTGTTTAACCCTCAACTCTATTTATTTAACTTCTTACTGTGAAAATGCCATCTCTCTCATTTCACTCTGCAGAGAGTCAAGCAGGTAACTGAAAACTAGGTTTTCATTGACTTTGCAATGAACCCAGTGTTTTCAAATGGTTTGGAGAGGGAAATGTCCTGCGGTGCACATAGTCCCACATCTTTCAGTTGTTGATACAACATCTTAGGACAGTACAGGAGCAAACTTCCAAACGATGAACTCTTGAACGTGTGCCGAGATTTGACACTGAGATAAAAAGGAGGCCCCCATGGATATCCTGAGGTTTTAAGCCCCTCTGTGACTGAAGGAGATCGAGATTCTCCTCTGTAATTGGAACCTACATACTCTACTTCTCCTCAATGTTGGCACCAAACTCTTTCAGTCCATTTGTCTAAAGTTGCCAGCTGGTTCTTTGTAGGTCTGTGCTGACAACCACCAGCATGTGTTTCTATTTTGCCCTCTCTGAGGTGTGTCACCCTGCAAAACTGCTAATGATTATCCCAAACTCTGCTTCTCGTTTAAGCCACGGCTTCGCACAGGGGCCACTAACACAGTCAGCCTGGGCAGCGAGCAAATTAAATCACTCCATCTGATTCCACCAGGGATTTGTATTCAGCTTACTTACAGAGCTCACACAGTCTTAGTTTTGGCGTGTAGTTTTCAGTGTGAAGGGGGACCATTGAAGTTTTGCAGGCAGGCCACCTTCAGCAGAGCCATTAGCCTTTTTGGGGGACCAGTTTGACTAGGTACCCTCACAGGCATTCACTCTTTACTACTTAGTAAGGAGTTAGCGAAGAACTGAAATGACTGACTACTTATTTTATGGCTTCCATCAAAGCTACCTGAGCTCTCACCACCACAAAATGTTCTTCAGTCTTCTAATTTAGCACATGTCAACTTTACAAAATGCCACTGAGCATCACCTTGTGCTTCTAGTTGAGGAATTGTTAGTGTTGATGCTGTCCAAGTGTGTGCATTGCTAGTGAATTAGATGCTAGAGTCTGAGTCTGTAGACTTACCTGCTGGCAGGCTGTTCTGTGTTGTGACCTGTAATTGGCGCTCCATCTGCTCCCGTAGGCCTTGCACTTCCTCCGTCAGCTTCTCCAGCGTCTGCTCCAGCCTCCCCGCACTGCCCATAGCCTCACTGCTCGTGCTCGCCACCGTCGCCTGCATCAGGTGCCTGGACAGGAAGCCCTTTCCGTCGTTGCTTCCTCCCCCGACACCCGCAGATCCATTAGCGCTGGTGCCCCCGGCGGCCTTCCCGTTGAGGCAGGCGCTCTCCAGCTTGGCCAGCCGTCCCGTCTGACTGCGGCTGGCAGTGAGCAGCTGCTGCAGGGAGGCTTCGTGCTGGGCCCGCTCGCGACCGGCCACATCGCGCATCTGCTCCAGGCCCTGCTGCAGCCGCTGCTCCAGCTGCGTGGTGGCACGCCGACCAGCGCTCTCCACTGCCCCTGCGCACGCACTCCCGTAGCGCGCCACAAACTGGAGAATCTCGCTGCGTAGCGTCTGCAGCTCCACCTTCATCATGTCGTCGGAGAACTGCAGCAGCATGTTCTCCTTCATCTGGGAGTTCTCCAGCATGGTGAAGAGCTTGTCCCACTTGGTGAGCTCGGTGGACTTGCACTCGGACGGAGGCCCAGTAGGAGGTGCTGTGGAGGGTGATTCTGAGAGGAAAGAGAACAGAGGTTTGGAACATTTGTGTGGATGCTTGTTTAAGCTGGGAGGAAACAGTAGAAGCAAACTGTATGGTTTATTATGCTGTGACTGTACAATGCAATGTAATACAAGGCAATAAGTAGGATCTCAGAGTAGGAATAAACTACAGTGTGGTAAACTACAGAGAAACAGAGATGGCAACAATAAACATACTTGTGGACATTTACTCACTCTCTCTGATGCCTAACATGACAGGCCATAAAAAACAGCTAAGGTACTGTACTGACTGAACTGCCTGTTCTGACTGTGAATGTGGTTGTCTGTTTTCTGGAACAGTCTTTCATTCTGCCTTCAAATGTTCTTTAAATCTTCTAAAAAGTCTGTCTGTCCTCCTTTATTTCTAACATCTTAGCTTCTGTCTCTCCTGTCTGAAGGCTGAATGTACTGGGGGGGGGGCAGAGCTCTTCTCTTTTCATTTGCTGTTCCTCTGTTGTGTCGCTTGCTGTGTGTGTGTGTGTGTGTGTGTGTGTGTGTGTGTGTGTGTGTTTGTGTGTGTGTATGTGTTTGTGTGTGTGTGTGTATGTGTGCACGCATGTATGTGTGTGTCACGTGTGTGTGTGTGTGTGTCACATGTGTGTGTAATGTGACCATCTTTGTGTATTTGTGTGTGTGTGTGTGTATAAGCCACAGTTTCCTGTTTAATAATGTTTAATTGTATAAAACTTCAGCCGTAAGCAATAGATGTTTCTTCTTCATTTTTAGTTTACTGTTCATCCAAATACAAATCCCTATTAAACCCGCATCTCTTTTCATTGCAGTCCCAGTACACACACACACACACACACACACACACAGTGTGTCAGAGACATATGCACATGTACAGATACACACACACACACACACACACAGTGTGTCAGAGACATATGCACATGTACAGATACACACACACACACACACACTGTGTCTGTCAGAGAGACATGCATGTGTACAAATATACACACACACACAGTGTCAGTCAGAGAGACATATGCACTTGTACATACACACACACACACACACACTGTCAGTCGGAGAGACATATGCATGTTTATAATATACACACATATACATACGCACACACACATATACAGAGTATTCTGACTGACACTGCCTAACTGAATTGATGTAATACCAGTAATTTCTACGAGAGGTTTTGCACACATGCACAGCTTATTTCCACATACTTTTGTTCCCCATCTTACTGCTGACATTGCAGAGATGTAATTTACTGCAAAGCAGTACTAGTAATGGTAATAGTAGAAATACTATTACCATTACTAGTACTGCAACTAACTAACAACTAACAAGAATACCACACTAACTACCTGGCTTCAGATAGCCATGAACCATCCCTCTGGTTACTCTACCAAACACACAGACAGGCTTTCAGCATTTGTAAGCTACTCTGTGAGTTCCCTAGCACCAGAGTTAGTTGACTCACCTTCTCGCATCTCGTTCTCGGAGATCTCGTTGTAGTAGGCATCAACGTAGCTGGGCATGATATCCATCTCGTCGTCATAGCCCTGTGCCCAAGTCTGTGCCAGGCAGCCCAGCAGACAAGCTGCGCGGAGGAGTCTCCACAGCAGCAACATGCTGAGTGTGTGTGTGTGTGTGTGTGTGTGTGTGTGTGTGTGTCTGTGCCTCTGCTGTGAGGTTCACTACTCTCTGGGCTCACAGAGTGTACGCTCACTTAGTCAAAGAGGATGTCGTTGCCTGCCTACCTGCATAAGCGTGTGTGTGTGTGTGTGTGTGTGTGTGTGCGTGCCTGCTCAGGAGCGCAGCATGTGTCAACAGCCCGTGGAGACTCTCTCTCTCTCTCTGCTTTTTGTTCTCTCTCTCCTTCTCTTTTTATCACCCACTCTCTTGTCCGTCTCACTCTATCTCTGTCTGTGTCTTCTCTCTACTCTCTACTCTCTGAGCTATCCCTTGGCAGTGGGTGCAGTGAGCCCCGGTGAGCGAGTGAGTGTGTGTGCGTGTGTGTGTGTGAAGGAGTGAGTGAGGCAGAGCAGGGTTCTGTGGTCTATATAAACAGCGGCGCTGAGCAAGGGGAGGCAAGGGGTGAGTAATGCATCGTTGGAGGTAGCACGGGTGGTGTAATCAAATAGAACTGCTGCTCCTGCAGGTCAGGGAAAGGGGTGGGGTGGGGAGGGTTGTGTGTGTGTGTGTGTGTGGGGTGGTGGGGGGGGCTATATAGTCGGGGGGTTGGGGTGGGGAAGTGAAAATGGAGAACAGGAGAGAGACAGAAGTACATAAATTGGGGAGAGAGAGTTTGTGAAATTTAGGACTTTTGAAGAATTTTTCTCTGTGATGTAAATGAGGATTCTTTTTTCTGTTGGTTGGCAGTTTTGTGTTTTACATTCTTTCATCAGTAGAGATTTGTGACTTGTGAATGAAGATGTCCAGCTCTTTGTGGTGATTGCCATTTAAAGCTGAATAACCAAAGCATGCTGTAGAGCCCCCAGCAATTAGCCAAACTTTCTCCTATTGGTCCTCCCTGACCTCAGTGCTGTGGTCCTCAGCATACTCAAGACTGCCGTCCAAATGTGCACACACCCCCTCCCCCACTAAAAACAACAAGGACACAAGAGGCAGCCTTCTCATGGTCAGAGCAGATGCTGCCCAGACACATGTGAGTGTTGGGAAAAGACATTTTCTCTGCAGAAGCATAGGGAAATGCTGTGTGTGTGTGTGTGTGTGTGTGTGTGTGTGTGTGTGTGTGTGTGTGTGTGTGTGTGTGTGTGTGAAGAAGCTTTACTGGTGTGCTTAATGCCGAATCCTTATGGACACACACCTGAGCTGTGGTTCAGGCCAAGAGGAAGGTCATGATTCATGGTCTTCCAGAAGCTCAATAAACATGCCACCATCATCTTCAGACAGCCTAGGAACACTATACCAGCTCCTCTACTATCCTGAATAGATATTCGTAAATAGACATTTTTGACCAGTATCCAGAGGAATGTGAAATATTTAATTTTAAGATATTAGAATGTTAGAAGTGGGATATGAAGATGAAGATGAGGAAAATGTGAAATGGCTGGGATCAACAGTAGTCAGTCATATCTCCTCTTGTGCAGTGCTCTGTTGGTTTTGGGAGACTTCATATTATCTAATCTCCTAGCGCTATAAGTAAACCAACTGGTGTTTTTGATAGTCCAAGAGAGTGTGTGCGGCGAGGCTGGGATTCGGTCATGGAAACTCACTGTCATCCGAGGAAGGCCGGCATGAAAAGGTCCGACCCCATGGAGTACCCCCATAACACACTTGAGCTCCTCTGACACATGGCAAACAATGAAACGGAGCCTGACACCAGGGCTGAGCTCTGGGACCCACTCACTTCACAAGGCTGCTCTGCTGCTGGCCTGGGCTGGGCTGTGCTCAGGACACAGAGGTGCCCGGATAGATTATATGACATATGAAACACAAATCAGTCACAGGGCTCACGTACTCCACGTGGATTCATATGGAAAATTCTCAAGTCTTTTGAAGCAAGGAAATTTGACATGTCTGCCAGGTTTCACATTAAAGTGCAGTTCTACATGCTCATTTACAGGGCATGTTGTGGTCTTAGCCATGTATTGGCTGTTTCATTTGGAAGTTTGTTGTGATCTCCAAGCTGTAACTCTAAGTGCATGTAGACAGTTATTATAGGGATCCCTGGCTAATTAGACATGCTGGCCTTATAAGATTAATGTTAAAAAAGAAAGCATTTGGAGTGTTTTTTGTTTTATATAAAATTGTATGTTAAATATAACTGATACCAATGTCAGACTTATGAAGCCAATATGGCTTACCAGTCAGGGATCCATTTAAGTTGACATAATTGATCAATACTGGACTTGTTATTGACATCTGGACTGGATTTGGGTTCACTTACATTTGTTGGATGTTTAGTGTGAAAAGCCTGAAAGACTTTCTTATCACATGAAAGAAGCCAAGGCTGTACTGTGTGGTTGTGTGATATTTGAGGCGTTTTGATATGACAAGGCTTTTCCATGACGACTTTCCTGAACAAGTGACACTGCGATGTGCAGAGATGCAACAGTGCCATGAGAACAGCAGGTCTTGGAAAAATGTTTTGCGAATGACAATATGAAAGACCATTTTTGTCCCCTATGGGGACCACTACAGAAGGTCACTTGGTAGAAACTGTAAATCTGCCAATCTGGAATGTCCCGAGTGGTTTGAAAAGTGAAATGGCACGCACCCACATGCACCTCAAGCAGAGGAGTTTTAACAAGAGGTGACTTTTCTAACCACACAAAAGTCACTGTTCCCCACCCCCGGCCTTGTCCCTCTCAAAAACATGCATTCATAATTTTGCCAGACCTAAGCTTGGCCTGCCAAGCAGTCATAACTTCATTGCATAACAATAAACACATATAACATTATGTAGAGATGACAAATCTCCTCCACGTGAGAGATCAGTTTACTTGTGGTGACCCCGCTGTCTTTGGGAAGCTGTAGGTCAAGGCGGAGACTTCTTTGTAGTGGGAGGGGACTGGTGTGATTTACTGTGAGGGCAGGGCAAGAGGAGAAAGGCCTGAGGAGTGAACCTGTGTGTGTTTACAGCCTATTGTGGCGCTTAAGGCAAGGCCGTGTGGGATCGAGTCCAAACACCAAACGTCGTCAAGAGCACCTTGCTCCTTCACCACACCACCTGCTCTCCCCCTTACATGTTCCAGCTATGGAGATATATGCCTGTAGATAAACATGCCGGGGTCCATTATCCCCTTTGACCTTAGGACCTATAGAGGCTTCTATTTTAAGGACTCTTTGGATAGCCATGCTGTTAACAGCTAGGCCAGCGTTAGGCCAGCATTAGCCACTTCTGGATGTTGGTGTACATGTGCGTGTTTAGCGCTCAGAGCTAGCCAAACATCAAAGCGTCCGTAATAACATGCTGTCAGTGGGCCACCTGTGGAATGCCTGTGGTCTGGCTGTGCTTTACTGCCTGTCCTTCGTCTCATCTTATCTCCTCAGGCACTCACTCAAGCAGCCATCTTATGTGTTGGGTTAGGGTTAGGGTGTGGGTTAGGGTTGGGGTCTGCCCTCCTTGTGCTGCGACGCTTTTAGTGCCCCTGGTCTTGTCCTGACCTCCCTCTCGGTGAAGCTCCAACACTGATGTTTAGCACAGGTGACACAGGGTTTTTAGTGTGGCTAAAAGTCATTGTCATCTGCTGGACTGGGGTGGACTACCAAGGCAGGTGAGCTGTTTGGCAGGACACCAGCCTGGATTAAGTGTCTGTGTGTGTGCTGATTTTTACAGATGTTTGTAGTGCCTGAACTCATAGCTGCAAGAGGACATCTGAATCCACTGACTTGGTGTTGGACAAAGGAGCATTCAACTGTGTTTATGGATGTGGATGATGGATGTTAATCTCACTGTTGTCACACCAGGCTGTGTGTGTGTGTGTGTGTGTGTGTTGGTGAGTAAAAATCGCTAATGCTGACTGATTTGCATCAGTGACCAGTTTTTGTTCCTGAGGGATTTCTTCTCTGTTGTGTTCCTGTCACACTGTGCAACTGTCTTTTCCCGTAAGGCCCATTACCAGACCCATTACTTGCTTTTCACTGACGTGGCTTGTGGCTTACAGGTGTGTGAGATCTGTATTGGCTCGACCTGTACTGTAGCTTAGTAAGGAGCAGAGGACATGAGCAGCCTCCAGGCATCACTCTCACTCACTCTCACTGAGGAGCCAGGACGTCTGGTCTAGATTGGGGTGACCAGCTGGTTGTTGGGAGAATGAGGAGTTTCCCAGGGACGTTGTGATTGGACACCCCACTCCAGCTCTCTCCAGCCCAAACACCACCACCACCACCACCTCTACTTCCCCCCCCCCCCAAACCTCCGCTCCAAACACCACCACAACCTCAACCTCTACCTCCTCCTCCTCCCCCAAACCTCCACCCCAAACACCACCACAACCTCCACCTCTACCTCCTCCTCCCCCAAACCTCCACCCCAAACACCACCACAACCTCCACCTCTACCTCCTCCTCCCCCAAACCTCCACCCCAAACACCACCACAACCTCCACCTCTACCTCCTCCTCCCCCAAACCTTCACCCCAAACACCACCACAACCTCCACCTCTACCTCCTCCTCCCCCAAACCTTCACCCCAAACACCACCACAACCTCCACCTCTTCCTCCTCCTCCTCCCCCAAACCTCCGCTCCAGCGACCCTCTGGGTCAGAGGGAGGGGGGGGGGCAGCTGGAAGGGCTCCCCCAAACTTCCTGCTTGCACACATGTTTGTTATTTCTTCACACTGCAGCAGCATAACCCCAGCTCTTCCCCCTCCCCCTCCACCTCCACCTCCATCCCCTCCTCCACCCATCCCATAGCCGTGCCCCTGGCTCACCACGTCCCCACCGCAAATAGCCTTCCTCCAGTATGATGAGAGTCTCCCATAGGAAGTCAGGGCAAGGATTGTTTCCAGATGAAGAGCTTTGCCTTTTGACAGACTCTTGGTGGGATTTGTATTTTCTCCTTTTCTATGGTGTGACTGGGGCAAATTTGGAATGGATACACTCTCCTTGTTCTCTTTCTCTCTCTCTCTCTCTCTCTCTCTCTCTCTCTCTCTCTGTTTCACTCTCTCTCTCTGTTTCTCTCTGACACTCTCTCTCTGTTTCTCTCTGACTCTCTCTCTCTCACACACACTTCTTTTTCTTCATGTTTAGTATCTGAACTAGTATCATATGTGTTGCAGATGAAGAAATAGCTTAGCATTATGAACCCAAATAATAAATCTATAACTCAAAGAAAACCTACTGAAAAACAACAATAACAACAACACAGCAACAAGCAGCGCCTCATATTATATGATTATAAAAATTGGCTCTTTAAAAATAAAATAATCAAAAAAAAAGAAAAAAAGCCTCAAATAATGAAATAATGAGTCACTTTCCTCCTGCAGCTCTTTGACAGGACCACTCCCCCCGACCTTTTTGAAATTGACTCCATGTATTTCTGCAGCCACAGAATTGGGCAACAGTGTTTGTTTATACAAGAGTGCTGTCACACATAAAGGCTAGTTTGTTTTGAGGCAGATCTGTCAGTGATTGAAATGAGCTGTGAGCCTCCGGAAGAGCAGGGTTGGCCAGAGAGCCTTTTTATGAAGCATGAACCCAAACCTCATGTTGGGTAATATGTGAGCTGACTCAGGCCTCAAGCGCATCAAGGGCAGTGTGTCACACCACGCAATACACCAGCACAATACACACAGTATCAGAAACGATACTCTACGATACACAACCAGATACACAGTACAACAGCAAAACACAATTCCGCAAAACACAATGCTATTTTGTATTGCACTCTTACAAAACATGTATGATGTACTTAAAGTATTTTTTGCCAGTGATTGACTCAGCTCTCTCCTCTGTCTCTCCCTCTGTGTGTGTGTGTGTGTGTGTGTGTGTGTGTGTGTGTGTGTGTGTGTGTGTCTGCTGTAGGGAATTACATGTTGCTGCGGGTGCTGCCCTCTGTGTACCCACTCCAGCCGCAGCCCATCCACCAGCACATTGCCCACCTGCTGGCCTTGACGCCCCAGCTAGACAACGCCGGACGCCAACACCTGCTCCGCCTCCTGCAGATGGTAGCTGAGGAGCACCCACTGGTGAGTGAGGGACAGAGAGAGAGAGAGAGAGAGAGAGAGAGAAAGAGAGAGAGAGAGACAGAGAGACAGATAGAGAGAGAAAGAGAGAGACAGAGATAGAGAGAGAGAGACAGATAAATAGAGACAGAGTGAGAGAGAGAAAGAGATAGATAGAGACAGATAGATAGACAGAGAGAGAGACAGAGAGAGAGAGAGCTAATGAGAGAGAGACAGAGATATATAGAGAGAGACAGATAGATAGAGACAGAGTGAGAGAGAGATAGATAGAAACAGATAGATAGACAGAGAGAGACAGATAGATAGAGACAGAGTGGGAGAGAGAACGAGATAGATAGAAATAGATAGATAGAAAGAGAGAGAGAGCTAGAGACAGAGACAGAGATAGAGAGATACAGATAGATAGAGACAGAGTGAGAGAGAGAAAGAGATAGATAGAAACATATAGATAGAGAGAAGCAGGGAGAGGGAAAGAGATAGGTAGATAGAGAGAGAGAGAAAGGAAGGAAGGAAAGGAAGGCAAGTAAGGCGTGGATAAAAAGCTGGACGTAGTGTTGATCTAGCAAGAGTGATTACTGAATGATTTAGGAGATTCATCACTGTGTGTGTGTGTGTGTGTGTGTGTGTGTGTGTGTGTGTGTGTTTGTGTGTGTTAGAGCGGGGCGAGTGAGTTCATGCATGATTAAGTGAATGTTACTCTGTAATTCTTAATTGAGTTGTGTATTTGCTTATGAGTGAGCAAATGAGAGACAGAGCGAGAGAGGGAGTGAGTGAATGAGTGATGGAGAGAGAGAGGGAACGAGGGAGAGAGTGAATGAGTGACAGAAGGAGAGAGGGAGTGAGGGACAGAGTGAATGAGTGACAGGAGAGAGGGAGTGAGGGAATGAGTGACGGAAGGAGAGAGGGAGTGAGTGGGTTAGCGGGTGCATGAGAGAGGAGGAGGGAGCCAGAAAGCTTCATGCATGCTTGAGTGAGTGGGCTTGATGGGAATGCCATAGCAAAGCCATGAAAAACAGCACATACACTCGCATACACACACGCATACACACACGCATACACACACGCATACACACATACACACGCATACACACACACAC
This sequence comes from Tenualosa thibaudeaui, assembly GCA_027481765.1. Classification (NCBI taxonomy): domain Eukaryota; kingdom Metazoa; phylum Chordata; class Actinopteri; order Clupeiformes; family Clupeidae; genus Tenualosa; species Tenualosa thibaudeaui. The sequence continues at coordinate 1,401,873 of JAIFZK010000208.1, forward strand.
ACACACACACACACACACACACACACACACACACACACACACACACACATGTGCACACACACACAAAAACACACATACACACACACACACAAACACACACACACACACACACAGTGGGGTAGGAGTCTCCCATGTTCAGCCCAGGTCTTAGTCATAACAAAAGCCCTGAGCCAAGGGAGAGTTGCTACCTCCAAAGGCCCACGCAGGAAACGGGAAGCTTTACATATGTATGCACTCTCAAAACGCCTAGTCATCATAACATTCCTGCATCTGGGAAGACATGGCACTGCTCCACGGAATGTGCTGTGTGGGATTTCTCCCAGGGAATAAAACAGGCATCAGTCATCCGAAGCAAGAGAGAGGTCTCGACCGATTCCTCCAGGGACACCTGTATGAAATCCTTCATATCTCATGACATCTCACCCAGAAACTGCCTCAGTGAATCATAGTAATTTCCTGCATTGGCAAGTCAAGTACATCAAGTGCGAGAATTACTGCTGGGAAGAACTGCTCAATTTGTGGATGTCAAAAAGAGGGAGCATTAGAAATGAAAAGAGAATGAGAGAGAGAGAGAATGAGAACGAGAGGATGGAGGAGGTGGAGGTGGTGGAGCCTGTTGGTACAGCCGAATGCTTGAATCTGTAAATAATGGCAGCAGAACAGACGGGCGGGCTGAAAGGCGGCCATTGTTGAGTGGGATGCCCCAGAGCTGGCCGGTGCTGCCCCAGGGTGAGTCCACTGGGACGGAAAGGAAGCGGGGGGATTGAGTGGAGACCCCAGGTCACGCTCCTCACGTGAGGACCCAGAGGCGTCTGCCCCGGCTCTCACACACGCACACACACACACACACACACACACACACACACACACACACTGGCGCTCGTGCTCACGCTGCTTGGCCAGCCAAGTCACGCTCCCTCAGACACCAGAGCAGGTGGGCAGGGGGTGGGGGGGTGGGCAGCAGGGGGCGAGGGCACAGCAGACAACAGACAGGGGGGAGGGGGCAAACCCTGGGAAATATTGCACCGTCATCTCCATTCTTCTGCCCTCTCTACAGATACCACTGTCTGCATTATGGTTGCGCAGGTGGTAGAGGTGCCGTTCGGCAACCAGGTTGCATGTTTGAGGTTTGCAGGTTGCAGGTTCAAGCCCCACTCTGCCTGACCCCATCAAAGTGTCCTTGAACAAGTAGGAGTAGAAAGGCGCTATATAAATGCAGTCCATTTATTTGTCATAACTACAGTTTTCTCTACTTTTGATCTTACTTTGACAATACTTGTAGCCTGATTGTGTGCAGCATAATTGATTGTAATATGTGTAGACTCTACATGTTCATCTCTCCTCTAAGCAATCTCAGACCTAAGCCCTCTCTAAACGAATAATAATCGTCTTATACTGAACACCATTGCGCGTGTGTGTGTGTGTGTGTGTGTGTGTGTGTGTGTGTGTGTGAGGACAGATATCATCAGTGAATGAATGTTTGGATGGATGAATTAATGGATGGATGGATGGAATTCATGGATTCATGCTGAGCTGTTGCTGTGATTGATGTTTAGAGGAAGTCTGCATGCGAGGGGGGTATTATGTTAAGAGGGTTGCATATGTTTGTCTATCTTTTTACAGTGTGGCTTTAACCTCTATGCAGACTTCTTGAATGGATGTCTGGAGGCAGGCTCTACTCCTCTCCATGATAAAACCAAAAACAGCCCTTAGTCATTCTGTTTTGTTCCCAAACTACTTCCGCTACCATATACCATATGGAATGTTAAAAGGGAAACCTTGTGGTAACAGCTAATCGGAGTCTCCTGGTCTATATTCAGGTATTCATTCATAACGTGATTGATCACCTATCTCAACCCACACCTTTTCCCTTGTGTTCTCTGCAGATGCTGAGCTCCCAGGTGCCGTGTCTGATGAGTTACCTGAGCGACCCAGCGTTGAGTGACCCTGTGCTCAGCATGCTGGTGGATGTGTCCCAGGCCAGCCCTGCCTCGCTGACTGCCTTCCTCCCCCAGCTCAAGGGCCTTGGCCAACAGCAGAGTGCCCTCCTGGGCCACGTCGCCAAAATCCACGGAGCCGTGGGCATGACCAGTGAGGTGGGTACTTGGGAAGACTTCCTTTGTCTCTCCCCATTACCTCCAAGCCTGACTTCATGTCCTCTTGGTCATTTTCCTTACTAGTTGGGAGGGTCTGATTTTCCCATGACCAAACATAGTGAGAGCAGTGGAAATTCATCTGTGTCTGATGGCTTACCTGGAGGCTTGACAGATGTATTGACCTGATTGGCATAGCACGGAAGTCGTGTAACTTTGTGTTTGTGTGGCTGTGTGTGTTTTTAATATTTGTATGATCAGAGAGCCAGGTGTTTGTAGACATGTTGGAATGGTGTAACAGTATTTAGGGTACATTGATTCCTTTTTTGGCCTAATCTACTGTTGTCTGGCATTATTTTTAAAGCCTGGTCACACAGTGCCTGGATGTGTATATTTGTGTGTGTATGTTTCTCAGTGTGTGTGGTTGGTTGCTTGGTGTGTGTGTTTGTGCGTATGTGCATCCATGTGTGTGTGTACTGGCATGCCACACTGTTTGCTCCGTGCCAGTACGTTTTGTTTTATTAACTGAATTGCTTCATTGTGTTAGGGGAAACCAGGAGAGCGTAAAATGATCGTCTCTGTGGCCTCTCTGGAAGCCAGGCCGAATAAATGCATGTGTGTGTTTTTCAAGCAGCCCTCTCTCTCTCTCTCTCTCTCTCTCTCTCTCTCTCTTTCTCTCCTCTCTTCCCTTCATCCACCTTCCTTTCTCTGCTCTTTGCTTCAACCCCTAATTTACTCCAGTGTTCTGTTCTCTTAACCCTAACAAGCCATCCATTCTTTAGACTCCCACCTCCCAATGCTGACACCCACTAACTGTACTCATGTTTCAGGCCTGACTCCTTTCATCCTCCCCCTCTCCTCCTCTCTCTCTCGTTCTCTCTTGTCTTTCGCCCAGTTCCTCCTCGTTCTGAAGTCTGTGATACTCTCGCTTTTTTATTTCTCTCGTTCTCTCTCTCCAGTATTTCTTTTCACTGGCACCATCGTCTTTATTCTTTGTCTCCCCTCTTCCTCTGAAGTTTTTGTCTGGCTGTGTGTGTGTGTGTCTGTGTGTGTGTGTGTGTGTGTGTGTGTGTATGTGTGTGTGAGAGTGGCAGGGCCTAAGGAGTGTTTGCACAGTGGCCCAAGCGAGCGGCTTGTGTCAGCTTCGTTGGCTTCTTTCAAACACATTCCTTCGAGAGGGCGACAGAGCGAAGTAGTGGGGATAGAGGTGTTTGATCCCTTTAAATCCACAAACAGCCACAGACACACACACACACACACACACACACACACGCACACACACACACACTCGTTCACACACATACAGTGGATGGGATATCATGACTGTACATGACGGGATATCATGTACAGTCCTGCCCTGTCCCTGTGCTCACCATAAGCACAGTCAGCACTACCCACATCCTACTTGACTATGAGCTGTAGCCTATGAAGTAGTCCAGTTCTGCATTATCTGTACATACTCTGTTGAGAGGGAAATGGGAAATGTCTCTTGATGGTAAATGAGCTGTTAGAATATGTTAGATTGTGGTAATCACGCTTAAAATAGCCTTCATTTTGAAAGGACAAAACACATAAACAGCTGAGTGTTTGTTGGAAATCACAGTAGCTTATATGTTTAGATGTTGAAGCATGTCCAGACTCTGCAAAGCCAGCCGTCATGTCTGCAAGACCCCTATTTTTCCTCCATCTGTTCCCAGAATGCTTTGCAGGACCTGGGTGGCCTGTTAAACGCCTAGCGCTTGGCTGGGCCAAGCAGTCAAATAGCAACTGACCTCCACCCCTCCTCTCTCCTCCTGCCGCTCTGTTATGTCCAAGCCCAGTGCACGGCCCAGCCTAGGCAGCAGGAATCAACCTCACAAACAGGCCAGAAACAAAACAGGTTACTTTGGTTAAGGAGAGCTTTGGCATTGCATTAGACCATTAGTGCCTTCTGGGCAGTGAGCAATGCATGCATACACACACACAAACTCACACACACACACAGAGGAAAACACGCATGCATGCAAATACACACGTGCACGCAAATGCACACACACACACTCACACTTGCACGGCACTTATTCACATACACACACACACACACACACACATGTACAAGCACGTGGACATGCACTTCGCTTAAAGCATGTCTTTGGACACACATACTGTTAGATACACTAACTTAACACACACACACACACACACACATGTACAAGCACGTGGACATGCACTTTACTGAAAGCATGTCTTTGGATGGCAGTGGAAGAGTAATTGTGGAGCCACTGGTAGTGACGTGCCAAATCACTCCTCTCTCCTCCCCCAGGAAGAACCACAGCTCCCTCCAGGAAGCCCATTTATCCTCATCAGAGACCCAAACAGCTCGGCCGCCTCTACCCTATTTGCTTTTGAAGTGGAGAAAATTATTAGGATCTGATGGACGCCCTTTCAAATAGAGTGTGTGTGTGTGTGTTTGGGGGGAGATAATCCCTTGTTTGCCTCTAATGGAGTGTAACAAAGTAGAGTATTTATAAAAAAAAAGAAGAGAGAGAGAGAGAAAGTTTTTCAAAGTGACGCAACACAGTTCATTCCTTTGGCCTTCTTCAGAGGAAAAACATGAGTTCCCTCAACACGTAGCTGTCCTCTCGTTCTCTCGGCAAGGCCAGTAGGCATCGTAAAACTAGCCTGGCTATCAATCAGTCCCTGGTTTCTGACAGGTGGGATATGACATTATGAATGAGTTTTAGTCCATTTGGGGATCATAAAATAATACGGGTCTTCAGAAGAGAGTGTGTGTGGGGGGTATGTGTTACGTAATGGGATGTGAGCTATGATTAAATAGGCTCATTGCATCCATCCTCCAGTGTACACAATAAGTGTTTGGATGTGTTATTTATTGATGTTAGCTCTATTATTTACATGGAGGAAGGCTGAGTTTACATAGCTTCACCACATGGTTCTGCCAGACTGCTTTGGCCTCCATGCCTGACACTGGTCACCTCCGTTTGAGCAGGTTTTGAAACAATGAGTGATAGCTGTGGCCAAATAAAAGATAGTTTGGCCTCCTGTAGAGAGTCATCAGGCAAGACTACCACTGTAGGCTTTGACTGACAACTGATAGAATCTCTCCTCAGCTTTTGGCTCAAATCCACGGCGCTAAGTGGAACAATCTTCCATTTTTTTTTTCTTCGAACCGGACCGATTTAATTGGAAGCCCTCTCTTGTGATAACTCTCATTTCCTTTTGGAAGAGCCAGCGAGATGATTAAATCAAACCAAATGGGGGGGGTAAAATGGAGGAGAGAAATAAGAAACTGTTCCATCGATACGAGGAAGTGAGGAACATGTTGCTATTGGCTCAGCCTCCTCCTGGTCGCCATTTAAATAACCACCTCATCAGTTCATTGCTAAATAAACCATGTGACGCATTTAACCATGAAGGTGGAAACCCTGACATGAATCTTCCCGCTAGTTCGCTCCCATAGTCAGTGCAACTTTTCATTCTCTATGATTTGCAGGTGATGATTACAGTGTGAACGTAAAGACAGATAATTCTTACT
>JAIFZK010000208.1:1410000-1425000 GCA_027481765.1 Tenualosa thibaudeaui
TTGGACGTTGAAGGCAGCATGAAGGATACATCTGTGCTTCCTTCAAAATTGGGCAAAACGAAGGTACCTTCAAAGGCAGATTTTTCTGCATATATCTGATTCTGACATGCCTTGATGCCTTGCTGCCACCAAATGTTCCCATCCAGGCAGCATTATTTCCTGTTTCGGACACAGCCATGGACTTTTCCTAACATAGTTTAGTGGTCTCTGTCGAGACCAGCTGTTTTTTTCAGTCCTGTGCCAAGTGATCCTTGTTCTACTTACCAAAGCCTCCATCACCATAACACACGTCATGTCATAATGAAGCACTTCACCCCCTTACTCCATCTCCTCCACCCCCACCCCCACCACCCTGCTTCATCTGAGTCCAAGAGTGTCTGAACGAGACAGCCTTTCACTAAAAGCTCTTACAGTCAATGAGCGAGCAGCTAATAGCTAGCTAACACCCTCTCCTTTACGGTCTAATTCGCTTGCTAATTAGTCATAAACAAGCCCCCTTGGCAGCCCTTCACAGCTCCAGCCCCAGAATGAGGTGTTGACTCACATGGCGTCCGCTGTGGTGGGAGACCAGTGCACTAACGCTGCTGCACGATCACCAGAGCCACCTTCAGTCATACGGCCCCGGCATAGAAAAATCCACATGGGCCTGAAGTGAAAAGTCTGTTATCAAGTGTATGACTCAACACTCTGTTTGAGAGTTCTGATTCACTGCAGATGCTTGAAACTGTTTGGATTGTTTTTTTGGGAAAAAAGCAGCTCCATGCCTTTTTAAAGTTGGCCTCTAATGTAATTTTCTGGTTGGTTTACCGTCTAGATCAATATTTCCACACCCCGTGTCGGGTGTGTTTGTAAACTCAGGGTTTCCTGTAAATGGTATTGTGGGGGATCGGGGAGAAAAGACATAGATTTGTGTCCTTCACAGATCAAAGAGTTGATTAGACGAGACGCTCTCAGTGCAAAAGGTGCTGCACAGAAGCAGTTTTTCCATCGCTTTTTTTTGTCTTGTTTTCTCCATGTCATTTTCTCTTCTCGGTCTCTCTGCCTGTGTTAGCTAAAGATGTTAGACCCCAGCATTGTTTTCCTAGCACTCTTGTAATGGGACGGTGGTGATTACATGGAAAAGCTGTGCATATTTGATGTGCTTGGTTGGAGCCCAGCGGCTCTGATATACTGACTTTGGCAGACACAGTGCTGAGCAGTCAGCTGGTATTCCCCACAGTGACACTGCAGAAGTTTGAAGGCCTCTGCTCTGACCAAAGGCAGAGTGTTTCTGCTTCTAAAGGTGCTGGTTTGTGTGTGTGTGTGTGTGTGTGTGTGTTTGTGTGTGTCTGTGTGTGTGTATATACCATATGCGTGTGTGTGTGTATACCATATGTGCCTGTGTGTGCGTGTTTGTGTGTGTGTGTATGGGGGGGGGATGTATGTCCACATCTGTGTTTCGGAGACCACGCTTGGCCTTACTTGGCTTTGCTTGGCACAGCCAAGTCTATTAATGGAGCCTTGGACACAGTTTTTGTGTGTTGATTTAAACATAACCAGATGTTTACATACATCTGGACTATCCTAAAGAAGAATAAAAAACGAAAAAATGAAACACCACACATCAACTCACGATTCATTGTTGTTGCCTTTTACAACATGTTTGTGTTTGTCCTCAGAAATCCTAATGTTTTCAGCTTCCTCCCCCTTCCTCCGTGTGGTCTCCATGGTGGTGTTGTGACGCACTGACTGGGTCATTACGCCGTCTAATCAGACCGGTCAGATGTGTGTCTAATTATGGTAATGAAAAGCGGTGCCGTGAGATGCAGATGGACAGACAAGCAACAATGGAGCAAAAGGAAGGAATGAGAGAGATGAACAAAGAAAGAGAGAAAGAGAAGGAAGGAGAGAGTTAGGGGAGAGGAAGAGTGTGGAGGAGCTCTACTGAGAGGTTGTTTGGTCGTTGAGGGAGACCCCTGAGCAGGCAAGTAGGGGAGGGGGGGAGGCCCTTGAGTTGCTGATTGTGTTTCCCCCGGCCCCCGAGCGCTTACCTCATCCCTCGGCCCCCAGGCTGCTCCAGGTCCTCTGATGTGGGGGCTTGTGGCTCCCATTAGGCTCAGTGTGACATGGGCGGCCTCCAGGCCCCTGTCACTGCTGGGCAGACCCACAATACTACACACCACTGGCAAGGAAGAGGCCACTCTACATGGGGAGGGAGCAAGTCTCCGTAATGGCTGCTTCAGATTTGTGACTTGAGTTTACAGTCAGACTCAAGTTTACTACATTTTGACTTGTATGCAATGAGTTGCTTGGATTAGAATTGCATATGCGTGTGGAAGTACAGAATGTATATGATGAAATAGTGTAGCCTAGTTCTCAAAGGGCAAGTCTCTCATTGAGAATGTGACTCTGCTCTTCTTCCCCTCCTCCTTCCCTGATGTGTGTATGTGTGTATGTGTGTGTGTGTGCTGGTCCCTTGGGTGCAGGAGGAGGCACGGAGTTCCATGCTCTACCTGGTGTCCCTGCTGGCCTGCATGGAGCACAGCGTCCACCATACGTTGCTGCTGGAGATCCGGTGTCTGACGGACCGCTACTCTGGCCTGCTGGGGGGGGCGGGGAAGGACATCTACCGCATGAGCAACAGCTTTACTGCCATCGCACGCCTGCTCGCTAGACGCCTGGAGGCCGCTGGAGCATGCAGGTATGGATGTGCACACACACACACACACACACCACCATCATACGCCTGCTCGCTAGACGCCTGGAGGCCGCTGGAGCATGCAGGTATGGATGTGCACACACACACACCACCATCATACGCCTGCTCGCTAGACGCCTGGAGGCCGCTGGAGCATGCAGGTATAGATGTGCACACACACACACACACACACACACACACACACTCACAGATGCACGGGCACACACACACACACCACCATCGCACGCCTGCTCGCCAGTGCAGGTACAGATGTGTGCGCACACTTGCACATTCACACACACATACTGACAAAAACACATGCGCGAACACACTTACACACACAGACACACACACGCATATGAACTCGTATATCATATAAACTCAACATGTTCACACAAACACACTTATTGACAAACACACACACACTCATACACGCATATAAACTCACTCTCAGACACACACACACACACATTCACACTCTTACTGACACACACACACACACACACACACACACACACACACATAGCCACAACAGTCACACACACTCATTCACAGCCTCTCTCTGTTGCCTCACACCTACTTGAAGGCATGCGGAGCGTGTGGATGTGCACGCACTCTCTCTCTCTCTCTCTCTCTCTCACACACTCACACACATGCACTCACACACACACACATTTTTACACACAAGCCACATGAGCAACCATAACAGATGTAACTGCTTTATTGCCATCTCAGGCCCACTGGGCTGATGTTGATGGGCTGCCACACACCCATCCATATTACATCTACAGCATGAGGAGCAGCTCAACCACTAGTCTGGTACTAAAGGACAATCAGTGTGAGGTGGGGTCATGTAACCGATATATCTGATATGTTGCTCCTGAACAACTTTAGCCTTATTACAATGACATTTTTACATTATTAAAATTGTATTATATGACTATATAATATAATAATATAATTATTATATGACTATTATTATTATTATTATTATTATTATTATTATTATTATTATTGTATGTGTGTGTGTTTATGTGTGTATGTGTACACAGATGTGTGCCTCTGCATGGTGTGTGTGTGTGTGTATACATGTGTGTCTTGAGTGTATATGTTAATATGCTGATTTAAGGGGGGGCAAAATTAACCCCCAAGAGCAGGAGTACAGGGATGTTTCTGTGTATGGGAGATTGTCTGAGTGTGTTACAAAGGTGGTTTTGACCTATGTGAGTGTGTCAGAATAAGTGTGTGTGTGTGTGTGTATGCATGTGTGTGTGTCTGCCGTATCTTTCATTGACTTGCATTGGCCTCCATTTTCTTTCATAATGTACAATATCTATAACCTGACAAGCCAAACTATAACATCAAAATGTATAGTCTGGCCACGACCAATACACTCAATCCATGGGGCGGAATCAGCGGTTCTCTTTCATACTGGATTGTTCTATGACAAATCTGAGCAATGTCGACAAAACAGCAAATACATCCCTTTTTTGAAGCAAATGACTTGAGTGCTTTTCAAAGTAACTTACAAAGTAAAGCCTAAGTCTTAACTCGTCTAACTGTAAGTCCAGAATGATTAAATGTGTAGACACACCTAGAAGACTGGCAGAAATGTAGGGACTGCTGCGGCTGGAGCTGGCAGGGGACAGACTCACGTGCGCTTACGTACACGCACGCACACTCACACACACACACACACACATGTTCACCCACCCACTCCTATATAATGCCTGAGCAGCAGCCTGACTGGCATCTCATGCCCACTGGGTCCAGCTTACATACTTACCCACATGCGCAACCACACACATGTACACACTCACACACACACACACACACACACACACACACAGGCATGCGCACACACACACTGTGCTGTAGGTGACTAGTGAGGGGGTGATTGTGCACTTCTGGAGGTCAGAGCCCATGCACATGTATAAGAGCTACTATTGATAAACCATCTCACACACAGCAGTGAACAGACTGTCAGTGAAGACACAAGTATGTTAATGGCCCATGCTATCAATTCTTTCCTTTTTTCCAAGGAATCATTCACCACAAACATGCTGCGGGTGACAACTGAAAGTCTATTTCAATACCAAAAATCCCTTTCTGTTCTACATAGCCGACATCATCTTCTTTCTTAAGGAACTTCTGTTTTTGACCCACTGAAGCCAGTGAATTTCACGGCTGTTCAGCTCATCCAGTTTGTGTTTCAGGATCAATTTTCAGAGACCTACATGAAAGATTTGTTGTGTGACTTGAGTGAGGTGTTTTACAGCACTGCTGTAAGCTCTTACAGAAACAAGTCACCTCATCTGGGCGTGGGGACACCCAGCGTTACTGGGGATCGCTGACGTGTGCGAGTCGTTCATTTCAGTGTCAGTCAGAACCCAAGACAGGTACCTGGGAAACAGGCAGCCAGAAATAGCCTGGTTGTGAAGGGAGAGGCCCTAGAGAATGGATTTCCTCACCCATCGTTTTTCGCTGAAAGCTTTTCAAAACTGCCTTCGCACGCAAAACGGCATGGAAAATTCTTTTTTTCTTCTTTCCAAACTGGAACATTCTGTCCAGAGTTTGTCCAACTTTGCTTTGCTGGGGGTTTGGAAAAGCTCAAGTTATGCTGAAGAGAAGACCAAAAACAGAAAGAGACGGGGTAGGGGGTTGATGACAATGCAAATGGATTGTTTTTGTGTCATTAAAGAAAGTACAGAGTTTGGCCAAACTAAAAGAGCAATGAAGAGTAAAAAGAACAGTTCTCTTAAACTGTTGGCTGGATTCTCTAGAAGGGGAGAAGGGAGGAGTGGAGAAGAGAACTGTGGGGAGGTGAGAAGGTGGTGCTGTGGTGAGTGCGTGCCCTCTCAGAGCTCCCTGGAAGGCTGCAAGAAAGGTTTCCCAGAGTGTTGGGCTCTGTGACCAAGGCCTCCAGACCTGCCCCAACTAATTTCTCTCATGCTCTCATCCGTCACATAACATTTCAGCACAGCACGGCACAGCACAGTACCAACCTGTGGACTTTATGGCTCTGGACATCTGCGTTTGTGTGTGTGTGTGTGTGTGTGTGTGTGTGTGTGTGTGTCATCAAGCAGTACCTTTTACAAATAAATGCAGCAAAATGTGCTGATATTGAGACTCCAGGTGGCTATGGAGCTTCCCTCTGGGTGGCTACTGAGCTTCTCTCCATCCATAAGATGTTTTAGGCCTCAGTCTTCTCATTTGAACCATCTGAACATTCTGTCTCCTGTTATGGTACAGCAGTTGGCAGTTTACATGAGTCTGTGATCTAATACTGCATGTCTTGCGTAACTGTGTTTTGTGTTTGTATGCATTACTACATTTCAATGTTTGACCTGTGAGAATGCATACACATGCAGTGTTTATAGTTTTGTGCATATATAATCAAGTGTGTGTGTGTGTGTGTGTCCTTGTGTTTCAGAAGTGAGGAGGAGGCACAGGACCTGTGTAAGCCATCAGAGGCTGAGTCAGGCGGGGACGGGGGCGGGGAGGACCAGCATCTGCAGGTGAAGATCCAGGCTTTCGAGGAAAAGATGGTGGAGGAGGGGGGAGAGGCCCAGGGCGACGGCAGCTCTCCGGCCCCACAGCGGCGCTACAGCCTGGGCCAGGCCACCCATGACGAGCGCCGAGAGATGAGGTTCAACAGGTGGGTGAGCCAAGCCTCCTTTCCACACCGACAGGGGCACATATTTCACGGAGCTAGACGTGACTTTCACACTGTCATGTTGAAAGGTTACTTTGGAGACATGGTAAATCGTATGAACTATGGTCAGTAGTAGGCCTTACATACTCCATTTATGCATTTAGCAGACGCTTTTATCCAAAGCGACTTACATTTGTCAGCTATCAGTTACTGCAGGGCCAGTCTCCTCTGCTCTGTGTTGGTAGCCAAGAGTTGTGAAACAAACTTGGACTCCTTTCTTTGCCATTCTCAGAACCCCACAAATACTCCACTCATCTTCACGCTTCACGCTACTAATCTGCATCAGTGCTTAGCTCTATCTGCCCAGTGTGTGGGACTTGGACTGGTGAAAGCACACCAATCTCTAAATGCTCCTACCCACATTCAAGCAGATTCTCCAGTGGCTGTCTCCAGATCAGTGTTGAGTAATGTGCATCTGGCACCAAGAGCGGAGATGGTTACGCGTGCACTGACCCCCTCATAGGATAAGTCCAGGACAAGGCACCCGATTTATGAGGCCAGGAGTGAATATACCTACACACACACACACACACACACACACACACACACACACACACACACACACACACAGACACATTGTGAGAGAAAACAAAAACAGTACCAACTGTGCATGGATTCCTGTTATAGCAAAACAAATCATTTACAAAAAACATGCTCTGGAACTGATGATAAACCCCTCTCTCTTTTTCTAGGCTCACCTCTTTCTTTTTTGAAACCTCTACAAGACACAACAGATTGTGCACTATGCCAGACAATAACTTTAATCATTAGCTTATGTCCGAAGCAGTATATGTCAAATATAAATCTTAAAGAACAATGCCTTATAAACCCCCACTAGAAGCAACCCACAGCGGAACTTTGTGTATTAGAAGGATAGCCCAATGTGACTTAGGATCATATCCATTGTAATGCAAAGTCATAAAAGAATAATTACAAGAAAGCTGAAAGGTCTTAACTCCTTACACAAAAAGGCTCCTGAAAAAAAAAACATCTGCTGAAGCATATTTTCATGTATTGTTTGGATTAAATGGTTGAATCATATATTTTTCCCTGTTTCCCAGACACATAGAACCTGTCCTTTTTGGCCCTGTGTATATAAGTGTGTGTGTGTGTGTGTGTGTGTGTGTGTGTGTGTGTGTGTGTGTGTGTGTGTGTGTGTCCTCAGGTCTAAGAGTCTGGCCCTGCATGCAGTCCGTTCTCAGTCCATCAACTCTGACAACGGTCAGGAGGATGGAGTGGAAATGACCACTGAGGCCCTTGTAGCAGAGTTTCCCCCCAGCCCAGAGACCCCTGAGGAGGAGACCCCAACACTGACACCCCCCACCCCAACCTCCACAGAGGTGCCCACTAAGCCGAGTCCCAGCTGCCAGGAGATGTCTGATCCAGGGGAGAGGGGACAGAGAGACGCTCGCTGGGACCAGCCTCCAGACACAGACAGGCTGTGGACACACATGAAGGAGAACCTGGAGACCATCAAGGCTTTCTGCACAGACATGGTCAAACAGATCCCTGTACCAGAGCACTGTGCCATCGAAGGTACCAGGACACATAGCTCTTAGTTCCAGACCAAACCCTTAGTATTCCCTTAGTATTCACTAGAACTCTTCTGAGTCAGAACCACCACAGACATGCTCAAACAGATCCCTGTAATGGAGCACTTTGGCATTGAAGGTACCAGGACACATAGTTCTTAGTTCCAGACCAAACCACTCTAATGTTCACTAAATGAGTGAGTACATGCACTTATGCATTTTGACACAATTTATCTCCTATTTATCTTTTTATCTCTCTTAGTATTTACCTCATAGATCTTATCACTTCTTCATGTCATCTAACTTGTGGGAGGATGGCAGGTCAGATTCATTAGGTTGTAATGAACCACATGCACCCAGGGAAGGTGATATAGAGTAGGGTTCAACCATTAACAGCTAAGACATCCAAAGTCTCAAAGCATCTGCCTACTCTCTGCATTGTACACACATGCACACATGCATTCACATACACATAAACACACGCACACACACACACACACACACACACACACACACACACACATACATACGAGCACACACATGCACACACACAAAGACACACGCACACAATCTTTCTCTCTCTCTCTGTGTCTGACACACACCCACACACTCACTCACAGAACACAATGAAAGACACAATGAAACGATTATACTGTTGGTGAAACATGGCCAGATGTACGTGACTGTGCGCCTGTTATTCACCCCACGTCTGTCCTGTGGAAAGTGGAGTTCTATTTAGCAGCAGAGATTTTGCAGCAGTGAGGAATGACGTCAAATGACGTAGGAAGGGTAGCAGGGGACGGCCATTTTACTCCTGTTCACCAGACTCAGCAATCTCTCAGCAAGTGACATGCACACACACACACACCAAACTGGTTCACCAGATTTAGCAATCTCTCTGCAGATGACACAAACAGGAGGGAGAAATTCACTGGAAAGGAAGTCATACTGACCTCTTAGACCCCTAGACCTTTTCTGTGAACACACACACACACCCCGAACCGGTTCATTCATCACCCACTTCTAAGTGGGTGTATTTGACCTCAGTAGGAGTAATCGTAGCTCATTCTGCCCCTCGCCCCTGTTCACACACACACACACACACACACACACACACACACACACACACACACACACACACAAACATGACTTCACCGGCTGCAGCCCTCATCAACAACACACAAGCTCTCACCACTCTCGTCACCCAGAGCCTTGTCACCACCTATTCCCCCCGCGGTGCCCTCTCTCACACACACACATACCCCCCCCCCAGAACTTTAGTTCCTTTAGCAACCCTGATGGCGTCATGCAGGCCAAAACAGGGTGAAAAATGAAGGGTGCTCTAAAATAAGACGAAAACAATGTTGTTTTTGCAGCGTGTTTATATTTGGCTGCCCTGATTTGCAAGGGCAGTGGGCGTGTGGATTGTGCTGATTGGGCGTGTTGATTGTACGGAGTGCCGTCATGGCTGATTGAGGAGCATTGAGAATGTGTCAGTGCCTGTAAGTGAGGGAAAAGTCTATAGAGTAAAGGAGTGAGAGAGGGAGAGAGAGAGGGAGGAAGACTGATGAGTTTTCTCATTGCGTATTTAGTGCTAAACTCCGTGCTGGAGCTGTGGCTAATGAGAACCATGTGGAGGGGAGGATGGGCACTGGGCACGCTCAGACACCAGGCCCAGATGCCAGCTAGCTCCCTAAACACAGCCGCCTGGCCAGCAGGCCTATCTCTGCTCCTCCTCATCATCACAGAGGAAGGCCAGAAACGCAGGGCTGTTCTGAGCCCTCAGGGACATGCATTTGCACACACGCACACAAGTACACACACTTCTGCACATGCACGTTTTCACATTGATCGTATAAACACCACTCGACCACAGACAATTGAGATCAGTATTCTACATCAGCATGCATGAGCAAGCGAGAACCATCCATCCCAGGTCATCTAAGGTCTTCTACACACACACACACACACACACATTTGTACATACCTTCTCCATAACTCTTGTCGTTTATTTAATATCATCTTATGCCCCCAGTAGATTACTGAATCGATGGAACCAAAGTGCTTTATTTGTGTGTGTGGGATGGAAGCTGAGTGCTTGTGTTCCCTCATCCAGCTCTATGAGTGTCTATAGGTCAGGTGACATATGGAAGTCTCGTCAGTGCCCAGGGTAAACTGAGCAGAGCACACACTCACATGTGAAACATTTCTGTCCAGTCAGCCCATCTGCACACCAGCCACTAGCCCTTAACACCACGTAAAACAAATAAAGAAACAGAATTAAAGGTCGGACGTGGGCTGTGCAGGTTTGGAGGGTTGTGTGTGCGTGCGAGGGGGGGGTGGGGCGGTGAGTCAAGGGGCCTTTTAGCGTGTGATGATAAAAGAACATATGGGTGGGCACACACACGCGCGCTCACACACACACAGAAAGAGAAACAGGCATACACTCCCATTCACTGGAGGCCGTGGGATCACAAGGTGGCGCTGTGTGGATGAGGCAATGAGGCCTCCTGGCCTGGTGTCCCAGCCTGCCTCCCAAGGGTTGCGTGTGTGTGTGTGTGTGTGTGTGTGTGTGTATATATGAGAGTGAGCGTAAGAACAAGAATGACATCAGTGGCCAGTCTGGACAGATGACGCATGTGAACCCAGCGGCCACCAAAGGCTGACACCACACGTGAGCCTGGCTGTGTGTGACTGCATGTGGAAGTTTAGTTATATAGTTCAAAGCAAGGTGATTTATATAGTGCATTTAAGACTCATGTAGTGGAGAGGTACTTTACTGTGTTTTACATTAATAAAAGCCAAAAAAAAACACTAAATAGGCCCACCATTGCCTGTGTCACTAATTTGCAAGTCACAAGTAAGTCTCAAGTCTTAATACTCAAGTCCCGAGTCAATTCACAAGTTAAGACACATTTGACTAAGTCAAGTCCAAGTCCAAATCGCACTTAAGCCAAGTCGAGTCCAAGTCCAAGTCTCATTTTTTGTGTATTCTACACAATTTTGATATAAATTCATTATTTCAATGATCCTCAGTGTCAGCACAACTAACTACAGTACTTCCAGTTTTTTCCATCTTGAAATATTTTAGAACTTGTGCCCAAAGACAATCAAAGGATCTCAGAGGAGATGATGATTAGCTAGTAAGAAGTTAGTAAAGCATCCTGGATTTAGTGTGGGTTAAGTGAGCAGTGAGCTCGGTTTGAGTGAATCAGTGTATAGCTGAGGCTATGAGAACGAGTGAAAGTATGACAATTTCCTTTCATCTTTTTTATTGAAAGATGAGCCTATGTCTCTGTCTCATTTTAAAGTGTTATTAAACTAGCTAAATTATAGGTCTTGCCAAACTAGCTGACCTGTGTACTAAACAAAACTCACACTGTCTGTCAATATCTGAGTTCATTTAATCTATCTTAACGTTTATTTAAACACAAGTGTAATTGGTGTTCCCTAAGCAGTCAAGCCAGAGCATAAATTATTTACTATTCAGTGATCTCTCTGCTGAAAATAGCCTCCCAGCAAACACAAAACGTTGTGATGATGTAGCCAGGGTAGTAATTTACACCGCAACATTACCAGAGAACTTTTAGCAACGTTACATTACCTTCCAGCAATGTGTCTGCGACGTAGTCGTATCGTTGCTGGAAAGTAACGTCACAGTGATCAAATTACCACCCTGGCTACGCGTTTACAACGTTCTGTGTTTGCTGGGTAAGCCTACATGCCCAACAACAGTTTTTTTTTTTTTCTGGACTTGATCAAGGAGTTGATTACTGGATTGTGGCGACAATGAATATCTACTTCCCTATTTTATACTCAGCTAAAACAAATCATTGACATCCTTAATAAATTAAATTTGACTTCAAAATAAGATTTTGTGTCAGCGGTGGTTGCAACTAGGCTACTATTAGGCGACAAACTTGAAAAAGCTAAAAGTTTCTGTGACAAACGTTGTCATTAACGTAACATGACGTGACAGGGAAATTGTTCACAGAATAACTTTAAATTTTGCCACTTATTTTAGGGTTACAGAGTATAACCAAATACTCTGATGATAAATGTATCTATTTGTGACATGCAGCGTTTCTGATTATGGGGCTAACTACTAGCCAATAGTTAGCTTAATTTACAGGATATGCCATTCATGGAGAAATCAATAGGCTACTGTGGACGTGGCAACTATTGTCTTGTGCGTTAGGCTGCATACAGATGAAAACGCAATATGCAAATCTGCATGAAGTGGTGTCCTATTTGGTAACTAGTAGACCTACCAATTTCTTTTCTACCCCGAACACTTTTAAATCTCTCTGGATTTAAGGACAAAGGGCAAGAAAGCAATTCAAAATCAAGGGCTGGACATGTCCGTTTTCATACTATATAGGCTACGTAAAATCTGCATATATTTAGACCCGACTTGCCAAGTCTACAAGTCATTGCCAGCCAAAACGGCAAAGTCCAAGTCAAGTAAATAGCAAGTCAAGTCTGAAGTTATCCAAATTGTGACACGAGTAGGACTCGAGTCTAAGTCATGTGACTCGAGACCACATCTCTACACTACTGTTGTGCGTGTGTGTCTGTGTCTCAATAAGTGTATTTGTGTGTGTGTGTGTGTGTTTGTGTGTGTGTGTGTGTGTGTGTGTGTGTGTGTGTGTGTGTGTGTGTGTGTGTGTGTAGACTCTGCAAATAGTGTCTGTCCCCAGTGGGCGTTGTGTGTATGTCTGGTTTTGTGTGTACGTGTGTGTGTGTTTGTGTAGGCTCTGCTAGTGTCACACGACATCCCCAGTGGGCGTTGTGAGTGTGGCTGGTTTTTAGTGTGTGTGTGTGTGTGTAGGCTCTGCAATAGTGTCTGCGAATGGGCGTTGTGTGTGTGTGTCTGGTTTAGTTTGTGTGTAGGATCTGCAATAGTGTCTGTGTATGGACGTTGTGTGTGTGTCTGGTTTAGTGTGTGTGTGTGTAGGCTCTGCAATAGTGTCTGTGTATGGGCGTTGTATGTGTGTGGTGTGTCTTGTTTAGTGAGTCTGGAGGGCAGCAGCCCACTGAGCTCTGCGTGAGGGACGTCTGGTCCTCTACTCTCACACCTATACACACACTGTAGACATCCAAACACTTATATGCACGCGAGCACACACACACACATTCTCTCTCTCTCTCTCTCACTCTCTCACTCTCTCACACACACACACACACACACATAAATGAAAACCCACATGTCGAAGCATGTGGATGTTCACCCATTATGCCTTGAGATATCCAAGCTTAAGCAATTAAAATGCAAGCAGTATTTTTGTAAACAGTGTGTAAACTGTGTGTGTGTGTGTGTGTGTGTGCGTGTGTGCACATTAGTATTGTCTTCCTGATGAGTTGGACCTAAGTGACTAGTTTTTCTTTTTTTATGCGTCATCTACCAAACAGACAGCAGAGGAAAAGACTGAGTGCAGTATTTGGAGACAGTCAGGGTAGTATGTTCAGACACGCAAAGTACTTGACACGTAGACCCAGTCACATAAGCCCAGAGGTACCATGCACACACACACACAAACACACACACACACTCACACACATACACACATTTACGTACTCGTTCATACATACAGGATGGATGTCTTGTGGAAATGCTTGCTAATATAAGGGATGGCAGGGGAGTAATTCCCCCTGCTTTTGGAAGTGTAGAAAGTATGTCAAAGGTAACAGCTCAGGAAGGGGAAGAGGAGAAGGACGGAGGGAGGAGAGAACTATGGCAAGAATGGAGGGGGAAGTTGCATGGAATTTTTTTTTATTTATTTATGTAACATGTATGCATTATTACAAAAATCTTATATGCATCATCACCACTAGCAGTGGGAACTGATAGGATTTTATCAACAGTTATGCTGATCTGGCTTATCGGTTTGATTTTTGATTTTCTTATCAATTCCTTATAGCAGACAACACATGAACTTATAATGTAGCCTACATCACTATGGTAACCTTAATGGCATAGAATGAGGTAAACCACGTAGAGCTGTGTTTTATTTCAGTTCTACTTTCAGAAGGACCAATTGACAAATGGAAGACGTAAAGTCCCAGAAAGACTTTTGTTCACGATGCTCACTCTTTTCGGGTAATTCGCTTTTTATGATGATAAACAATTGTGTAATAAGGTTATAGCTACGGGCTAATTAAGAGATACACCTTGAAGTGGCGAGGAACATGTAGAGCTTAATACTTAGGCTTACTTTGGATAGTAACTGCACTATACAACTAATACTTATGCCTAATATCAATCTAGCCTACCGTACTTCTTAAAAATAGATGTTCATCCTGAATGAAATTCCTACTGGGACTTTACATCTTCCATGCACAGAGCCCATTGCTGGCACTGATAAGAGGAATGGCTAAGGTCAGAGCCATACGATTCCATGATGTTACAGGTCTGCCCATCACGGCCTCTTGTTGGGCTGTTTCTTTTTGTCTGTGTGTTGCAGCATGGAGTGGTGGCACAGCTGATCTTGGTCAGCTGATCCATTTACCTGTGCTGTTTACCTGTGCATACAAGGGGCTGCTTCACAAAGGCTCTTTGTTCCCTCTCTTCGTTCCCTCTCTCTGTTCCCTCTCTCTGTTCCCTCTCTCTGTTCCCTCTCTCTGTTCCCTCTCTTCGTTCCCTCTCTCTGTTCCCTCTCTCTGTTCCCTCTCTATGTTCCCTCTCTCTGTTCCCTCTCTCTGTTCCCTCTCTCTGTTCCCTCTCTCTGTTCCCTCTCTATGTTCCCTCTCTCTGTTCCCTCTCTCTGTTCCCTCTCTCTGTTCCCTCTGGACCAAAATGAGCCTTGGCTTGGGACCAAATGGGTGCTCGTCGGGGAGTTGAACCCAGGACCTTTCTCTTATGGATGTCTCAAAAGCCACAACATAAAGTGAAGATGGACAACAAAAGAAGAATTTATTTCAATAGATAATAGTCATTCATTTTAGCATTCTTGGGATGAGTACAAAAACAGCACAGAGAAGCATGGTGCTCTCAAGAGTAGTGAGAAAATGAAAGCCCTCCTTCAGATGAGCACAAGGCCTTCTCGTCCACACCTAGGCCTTGATTTGGCCCATGG
>JAIFZK010000208.1:1427500-1527500 GCA_027481765.1 Tenualosa thibaudeaui
TATAGCATTGCCCAGGGAGCAGTTAGGGGTTAGGTACCTTGCTCACAGGCACTTCAGCCATAGTCCTCTGGTTGGGGATCGAATCAAAACCCTTTGGTTACAAGCCCAAAGCTCTAACCCTCGTCCTTCTTATTCTCTCTTTCATTTCACTCTTTCTTGTCTCATTCTGTCTCCCTCTTCATTTGTTTGTGTTTCTCTTTACCCCCTATAAACCTCCTCACAGTCCCTCAGTGAGCTGGGATTTCTCTCTCTAGGCAGCAGTTAACAGAAACAGGTGGTTGTGCTGTAGGTGAGGAAGTAAGTAAGCAGGAGATAGTAAGTAAGGATTAGGAGGAGGAGGAGTAAGTAAACTTAACCCTAAGTTGCTCTAGGGGAGACTAGCCCTGAACAATTGATAGTTGACAAAATGTAAGTTGCTTTGGATAAAAGCTTCTGCTAAATGCATAAATGTAAATGTAATGTAAACTGGAGAGATGTTCCATTGCTCTGTTGGTCTTTTCCTCGTTGATAAGTTCCTTTCAAAGAGCACCACTTCCAGCCGGGACAAGCCATACGCTCCCATTGGCCGGAGAGAACACGGGCAGGACACAAGCCAGGGAAGGAACTGGCAGAGTTGAGTTACCCTAAACCAAATGTGTCCTTTTTACTTGGGCCTGATTTAAATTTTGCCTCCATCTCGCGTTTTGCCTCCTGTAATGCGTTTGAGACGGAAGGCAGCTGCTTTATAAGTTTATACGCCGCTCGGCTGGGCTTGGCCGGGACGCCACTGTCTGCTGGATGCCCTCAGTAGCGGTGCTCTTAAATTACTTACACGACCCCCTCATAGGAGGAGAGGAGAGGAGAGGAGAAGGGAGGGGAGGGTAGGTGAGGGGGGGCTGTTTATCTGTGCAAAAAGGACAAAAGCCAGAGTCTAGATGGACTCTGTATGCAGAAGGGGAAAGAGAGGGTCAGTGAAACGTACACACTCATATACATCCTACACACGCTCACACAGACATGCACAAACACACACACACAGACACACACACATAAACACAGTTTACAAGGTGGGTGAACTCGTATACATCCTACACATGCTTTCACACACACACACACACACACACATAGTCTCTTTTTCACACACACAAATGCGTACACACACACACGCTCTCTCACACACACACAGTTTCCTGGGTGCAGTGAGAGTGAGTGCTGGTGGAGGTCAGTAAGGAGGGTGAGGCATGAGAGAAAGAGAGAGACTGGAATTATTTCCACCTGGAAATAGAGCTTTAGTACTGTGCTGAGCCTCCAGTAGAATTCACAATCATTAGAGTTTTTTCCCCCCTTTTCATCCTTACCAGGATTCTTAAAAAACAACAACCCAGAACTCCTTACAGGAGGTCTTAGAGGAATGTGCTTTCCCCAGCCATCTTGAAGGCATTAAGGAGATGTGACTTTGGCAGTAACTAATCATACCGACACAACAGTAAATAAATAGACAGAAGCACTTGAGACCACAGATTCCTCCTGGCGCTGTGTAGTCCTCCCATGCATGCTCTCCTGGGCCAAGGTCATACACTACATGGCCGTGCATGTGTTTGTGTGTGTGTGGATGTGTGGATGTATTTTATCTCTAATTATTTACAGTTACATGCCTTCCACCCCCTCCTTGTTGTTTTGGTCCCACCACTCAGCTATTAGAACAGACTGGCCTGTGTGTGTGTGTGTGTGTGTGTATGTGTGTGTGTGTGTGTGTGTGTGTTTGTCTTGCGTGACAATCCAACGCACCACTGGATATTACTCTGGGCCTCTGCTCTTGGGCTTTTAATGCTGCTGACGTGTTCCCCGATGGCGTATCAGAGGAGAACATTGTTTGTGCCCATTGCCCAATCCCCCGGCCCTGTGCCTGAGCTGATTGCCCAATGTTTTGGATGAGGACTGGGGCAGAGGGAGAGACTGAGTGGGTAGCCTCTGGTGCCCACGATTGGCAATAGAGGTCGCAGCATCTCGGGGACCAGGCAGGCATCATGGAGCCACTTCCTGGAACTGACTCCTTGTGTGTGTGGAGTGTGGAGTGAGTCAGTGGTGGCCAGCTCACAATGCATCCCCCACAAACACACGCACACACACACACTCCAAACACACACACCCTTCCTGTTACATGATCACCCTGAGTGATGAATGAGTCACGGTCTCATTGTTATCTGAGTGCATCTGTTTCATTTACTCTTTTACACAAATCTCAGCACGCACACACACACACACATACACACACACACGCACACAACACACACACACAGAAATAAAGCAAGTAAAAGCACGTGGACTGTTAATGCAAACACATGCTTAAACACACACACAATCCACACTGATTCATGTGCCTTTGAATGTGCACATGGACATTGTGTGGCAGATAGACACAAGCAGCATGCTGTAAATATAGTCCCTCTCTTAAGGTCTTTAAAGAGTCAAACTTTAAACATCCCCCACTGAGTGATTTCCAGTCAATTTGTCTCGTGCAAAGTTGAGCGCAGTTCAAGGAATGCACCACTGAGGACATATGGGGAGACATCATTCCCACATGCCATGTATGCATTCACTGATTCATTATAAAACAGATTTTCTCTCTCTCTCTCTCTCTCTCTCTCTCTCTCTCTCTCTCTCTCTCTCACTCATTCACTCTCTCCCTCTTTTCCTGCCCCTGAGAAATCTCCTGTTTATTGAGGATTGTAGTGGAGTTGCGTCATGTGTGTACAATATATTGTGTGTGTGTGTATACATTTATTCTCTTTGTTTAAAGTGGAAAAAGAACTTTCTAGAAGCATGCACAACCTAAGACGAATCCCAGTAGTCTCATTCACAGAGTGAGCAAAACATGTTCGATTTGGAGCTCAACGTGCTAGAAATGTTTAATTTGAAACAGAACCGTTGAGGAGATTGTTAGAAGGAACAATTAAAATGACACCTCTGACTGACTGTGTGGAGACTTGATTTTGGATGTCTGTCTTGGAAGCTGTACAGGCCAAAAGGTCTTGCCAAGTGGTCTGTTTTATTAGAAAATAGCCCATACGTGTGGTTGGTCCAGTTTCAGTCTCCTTGCCTTGTCTCCAGCGAGTTTGTCTTCTCTCTCACCTATGTACTGTGTAAAGGTGAACTTAAGCTAGGTTAACTCTCTGATACTTCCTGCTTAAAATGTGTTGCGATCAATATAGTAAGCTTTAGCTATATTTGAGCTATGATGACATAGTTGCTACTGTAAACACACGTATTAAAGTAGCCTCCATCAAATGGAGAATGAGACAGTCATGAGGCAAACACAAATGCCCCATCACCACTCCTCCATCTATATACTGCCTACTGTATGCTAGCTGTCTCTTCGTTTTCGAGGTACTCATGTCAGGCATTGCATTGTGTCTGATAAGATGTAAAATCGCCAGAATATGCAGTGCAGGGTAAGAATGGTGAGAGGTTGAACTACCAGGATATGTCATAGAAAGCTGTTTACTATTTATTTTTTCTAAAACTTTACCATTGTTTTATTTGTCTTTCATTTCGACCATATTACCATTAAATTGTCAAGTCTGTCAATGAAAGTGGTTGGGAAACCCCAAATTATGACTTCAGCTTGTCACTCCTTCATTTAAACATATAAACACGCAAACACACACACACATATACACACATAAACATGCACTTCGTACGTGACACCATGTCTGTCTGTTGGCAGATGTTTCTGGTTAGAGTGCCAGTAATTAGCTTTTCAGAGCAATCTGTCCCCCCCTATGTATTGATTCCTGGTGTGTCACAGCAAAGGCACTCCCAGCAACACAACCTCCATACCCCAGCCATCATTCACACTCGTTGGGTAGGCCTATTAAACAAGGTTGGACTTTTTCACTGAGATGTGTCGTACTACAGAACGTAAATGCTGCCATTTCTCTTCATGATCATTCATCTTTTGTCAGTAATGTGAGCGAGGAAAGACACGAGCAGAAAAACACTAATAAACAACCATTTTCATCACCAGCGATGAAAAGACAAATAAAATGAAATGAAAATGAAAAAGACAAATAAACAAATCCAGCAACATTCATTGTTGCCCCATTTATGGGCACTTCACCTAAACACAAGGGAAAAGAAAACTGACCATCAGAAACCCCACAGCAACATTTATACAGAAAGACAGTGTCCTCATTTTCAGCCCAGGAGGGACTTCATCATTAGCTTTTGGCAGCAACCCTCTAGTGGGCTTAAAGTGCTGTCAAGCCTTCCCTGCATCTCCTACTTCCAATAAAGCCTGAGAGCCATGCTCCATGGAGCCTCTTTCAGTAGCCTGTCAGTGAGGACAGCCTCAGGGAAAACCCAGATATAGTTTCCCTTCGTGCCTCTAGCTCAGAGGGAAGACAGATATACAAGTCCAACAATGCGCTATGAGAGGAGCTATGCTTCTTTAGCTAGCTCCCCTACCCACACTGACCCAGGCTAATGTCCCAGAAGAGAGAGAGAGAGAGAATAAGAGTGGGAGATGAAGAGAGGGACATAATGGAAAAGCTATATATATATATATATATATATATATATATATATAGAGAGAGAGAGAGAGAGAGAGAGAGAGAGAGAGAGAGAATAAGAGTGGGAGATGGAGAGAGCAAGATATATATAGAGAGAGAGAAAGAGAGGGTCCTCAACTTTGTATCATGTATGTGGATTCCAGCTAGCAGTGGAATCCAGTGGATCCAGTGGAATACAGAAAATAGATTGTGAAATCCCCACTGTTTGAGGTGGCTAAAACTCTGTTTACATGTAAATGAGAGGCCCAAACAGATTTTTAAAAAAAATTAGATACCAGTAAACAAGGCCTTAGTCAGTTGACTGGGACCTTGGACCTTTTGGTCGATTGGCTAGGGTGCTCACCTCCCGATTCAAAGCTGCTGTGAGGTTGTGGGTTCGAGCCCTGGGCTGAACTGTGCGGTATGCCTTCTATTACATATGCAGTCTCCTGCATCCTATAATGATTATGACTGTGTTTTTTCTGACTTTCTTATCCTGCCTGTTTGTTTTATAACCACCCTCTCTCTCTCTCTCTCTCTCTCCCTCCGTCTCTTTGCCATGCAATAGGACTTGGACAGTCTACAGACTCACCTAGAGGAGGTTCGCTTCTTCGACCTGTTTGGTTACAGTGAGGAGGAGGGTGGCTGGCTCTGCTTCATGTGTAATAACCCAGAGAAGGCCACAGGTAAAGAACACAACACATAGAACATTCAGAACCTCTAGAACTTTCCTGGATATCTGTCACCATCATTGATTGTTTTAGTTTTCTTGTTTCTTTTCCCTTTGTAAACATCTGCAGAACATGGTGCAGAAACAGCTCTGAGATGTGAGCCACATGTGTCATTTCATTTGCCGCCTTAAGTGTTCAAACTTCCAAAACATCCAAAGCTGCAAGATGTCAATGTTTCAGATTTTTTCATTTTGAGTATACTTGCGACCACATCGTTTTTATAACCAGTTTAGCATCTTACCATTGACTGATTTATTGCTGTTCACTGCCTGCAAAGTAAATCTGGGTTGTGTAGACCTGGCTTGTGTGGATCTTGTGTGGACCTGCCAATGCGTTATAAAAGAATAACAGTAGCAGCACCTGATCTCTAAATGCTGAGGGTAAAGGGTCACCCAACCTCCTGGCTGTCAGTCTCTGTGAAGCCTGTAGTCAGTCCCATTGAGCTAAATGTGGATTACACCCTAGAGAAGTACTGTAGCATGCCCACACAGGAGCCAGTGAGAGAGGGCTAGAGAACATTTGTCTTAAAAATTCCTATTATGGATCAAAGAGCTTTCATTAGAATCATGGAGAGTTCAAAGGGATCTGTCAGATTAGACCTGGGAGCTGATTTTATGGGTGAAGGATGAGTTTGAGTCATAATACCTTTGTGTGTGTTTGTGCGTGTGTGTGCGTGAGAGAGAGAGAGTGCTTGTGTATGCACATGTGTGTGTGGATCTGTGTGTATTTGTCCGTGTGTGTGTGTGTGTTTCTGTGTGTGTGTATGTGCATGTGAGTGTGGGCGTATGCACATGTGTATTGTATGTGTGTGTGAGAGAGAAAGAGTAGCAGCAGGATGCCAGATGCTGCAGATACTACCCACTCTTAAACCTGATTGGAAAGCAGATATGAGTCAAGGCATTCAGTGTGTGTGTCTGTGTGTCAGGTGGTCTGTGTAAAACTGTTCCGTGTGTGTGTTCCTCCACGTTGAGCCATACTTGCCCAGCGCTAAGAGTTGCAGTCCCTAACTGCATCTGTTTTGGTTCCCAGTCTCCCTGAGAACGCAGATGTGGGTCTTGGTGGCTTTGCTGCGGAACACCATCAGATCTCTTGCAAAATGCCCCCTTTGTTTGCATCCCCAGGCCCAAGTGAAGTTGTTTACCAACATCAGTAAAAACAGATTACTCTGAACTTGGTGTTCATGGCAAAAATGTGTTTTCTTCTCCCTCCCTCTCTCCCTCCTTCCCAAGCCTACTCATCTCCTTTATGGGACTAATATTATGAGTTTGACAAGAAAATATCCTTGGTGAGTCTGGAGTCCAGACTTCATTTGCATCTACAGAGTTGTACTATTCTCTCTCTCTCTCTTTCTCTCTGCCTCACTCTGTAAGTCCTGAGCACCATATATGACCCCCTCCCTTCTCCTCATTACATCCAAATTACAGTTTCATATGTGGGTGGAAAAACCACAAAGATCTTCAAAGCCACCACAGGCTCCTCCATCCCCTCTCTCTCTCTCTTTCTCCTCCTTTCTTTCTTTGCTCAGCCCTGGTGAGTCTCCAAACGGCCCTGTGCTGAACTGACTTCTAGCAATACCGGTAATAAAGTGTTCTCTCTATCAGATGAATGAAGATTACGCAGACTAATATCTGTCTGACTGTCCTGCCTGCCGGTAAAATGAGTGCCCCCCCCCACCCCAAACACACACACACACACACTCCAGCCCTGCTTTTAGCTTTAAGCTTTTAGATTTTAGCTTTTGATGTAACATGGAGATGAGCTTTGCTCAGCACATGCCAAATGTAATGCCAGAGATGGACTCTAAAGGAGTCCATAAGCAAATCAGATTCCTCTAATTCACCATAATCTTACTAGGTGAGTTATAGTAAAATATGTTTTTTTCACACATTAAATGACAGTGTTTACATTACACTACCTCTCAGCCGTCTGTGCCCTCCATCGTGTTCTTGAAATCTTTTATCTTGGACCCCGATAGTGTTACACAAGCCCAGGCGGAGGTTTATTTTGGTTTGAGTCATGTATGCTACATGCACAGTGTCATGGCACAGCCCCTCTGAGACAAGCCCATGTTTGGAGACGGAATGGACTGCAGTCGATCAATGCTGTTGGTGGTGGGCAACTGTGGGGGGTCTTGTGAAACATCTCCAGGGCCACTCGTTATTTTTTTTTTTTATCAGCTCACTGGTTTTTATCTCCAAGATCTCAGTCAATCTAAGCACTACTGATTTCCACAAATGAACTGGCAGAGCACCAGTGCAAAGAACACTTGATGATAGTAATTACTGCGCTGAGTATCTCTGTAAACCCTTGAACCCATTCTAAATATTGTATAGACAGCCAAATATTTGTACAATATTTTGTAGATGTGTGTGCCTCAAGATAAATCACTGAGGATGAATGATGTATTTATTGAACAGCTGGAAGTGTCAGAGAACAAGCAATAGCTCTCTCTCTCTCAGTGTGTGTGTGTGTGTGTGTGTGTGTGTGTGTGTGTGTGTGTGTGTGCATGTATTTCAGTGGATGTCTTAAGTGATTGAGAGGGTGCCTTAAAACGCTGCGAACTCACAGTTCCAGTTCCAGAATGGTCCATCAGACAAAGAGAGTAACAGAGTCCAGGCTGACAGGTCGTACTCCGTGGATGGATTAAGTTTTTCCTGACATCTGAGCGCTTGGCTCAGAGCAGCTGCGGGTCCACAAGCATGCCAAAGGTGTGGGGAGATGCTGCAGATAAGGCAGACAGTGAGATATGTCACATCCTCATGACCTCATTTCATTTAGGAGGGTCATATCAAAGGCAGGTATCACTGCAAATGTCCCTGTGAAATTGCTTTTATAATTGGACCCAGACAAAGCACAAAGCCCTGTCTGTCACTCGTGTGCTCCTCCTCTGCTTAAGAACAAGGGGCTTGAGCAGTTTTACAGATCTGCGCATTTGAACTGTGGAAAGGCCACAGCTAATTTCTCCATTACCCACACTAGTTCTGGAAGAGCAGAACATGAGCATTGTGTCATTTTATGCCCAGTTTAATGGACAATGACCGCATACGGCCTTGAGTGAAGCATATTGACTTCACGAGAAAAGCAGGCACTGGAAAAATGGAGAGGAGAGCGGAACAAACATCAGCAGGCAGCCTGACAAACGTTTTATAGACACCGGAAATTAAATTACACAGAAAACGCGTAGCAGCGGCCAAGGTGTGAATGAGAGGCCAGTGAAGGCTACCACAACAGAAGTCACCCGTTAGACCCTTTGCACGTGTGTGTGTGTGTGTGTGTGTGTGTGAGTGAGAGAGAATGTGTGTGCGTGTGTGTGTGTGTGTGAATGAGAGAGAGGGAATGTGTGTGTGTGCGTGTGTGTGTGTGTGTGTGTGTATATGTGTGTGAGAGAGAGAGAGAGAGAATGTGTTTCATTCTCTTAGAAATTATTTCAACATTTGTCATCCCTTTTTGGTGTGTGGAGCAGGACCCCCAGCCTGACCATGGCAATGTGTGTGCTGTATTTAATAGGGTATGTGTAATGTTTTTACTGAGAATGAGGCCTGGGCATGGAGACGGGGCCTTGGAAGCTGCTCACCCTGCTTGGCAGGTACAAGCCATGACAGAAGTCCTAATATAGTGTGGTTTTTCGGTATGTGTCTTTGTATGCCATGGTTGAGAGTGTGTGCGTGTGTGTGTGTGCACTTGCATGTCATTTTTAACCAGTGGTGTTTCCCTTGGTTTTTCATGTCTGTAGACAAATGAGCGACAAACACAAGCTAGAATAACAAACAATAGCAAAGAAAAACTGAAAAGAATGCAATCCACACTTTGTCTATTGGTGTGCCACAAATCTGAATCCACTTTCACACAGTGCATCTTAACCCTGCTCAGATCAGCCAACACAAATCCTCCTTGCCAGTCCTCTGGAGCTTGGAGCCCAAACCAGCTACACTCAGTTAGAGAACTGTCCTCACTCAAGATCATTTCTACAACAGTTCTTCACATATCCAAATGATGGTTGTAGGCTGATAGATGCAGGAAAATAACATTTCTTTAGAATTTTACTGTTGTGAGCTTGGCACAACACACAGCAAACTCAAGGCTTGGATGAACATTCCATGACTGTTAGGTTAACACCCATTTGAGTCAAACAAAGCCACTCACAGAGAATTCCTCTGAATATGTCCCTCAGATAGGAGCACATGCACATCACTATGCATCTCATGGTTTCACACAGTGTGAGTTTGATCTGTGCAAAGTGTGTGTGAATGTCAACATTTCGGTCCGCTGGAGAAGAAAAGCTGTTGTGCAACATAAAAAATAATATGAATTGATGTGCTCATAGTATGTGTAATACCTGGTAATGTTTTTTTTTTCTCTCTCTATTCTGCTGAGTTCCTCAGAGTCTCTGCATTGAGTGTGACGTAGTGTGGCAGGTCAGACATGCTGGAGAAAGCCCACAGGGGTCATCAATCACTAGAGAAAACATGCCTGCCTCGGCTGAATCGAGTTTTAAAAATACACACTAGTTTGTGTAACAAGTTCAAGCTTCATCACCCCTTCCTCACCTCACCACTGGCAGCCTCCAAATCCCCATTGGATATGCCCATTGGGTTAGAACTAGCTTGCTCTGTGCCGCTTACAACAACCCCACTGGATATGCCCATTGAGTCAGAACTAGCTAGCTCTGCGCCACTTACAACAACTTCATGCAAAAGAAATGGGCCTGCTTTCCATTTGATTTGAGGCCTAAAGTCTGTTTTTTTGGACCAGTGACAAGCCAAGACAAAGCATCCCGGTGCTATGTTTTCATTTCTCTCGAGCTGAGTAAGGGAATGTTCTGCGACACTTCAGCAGTCCATCAACCCACCTGGAGGGCTCCTTTGCATAAGTAGAGCACTGCAGCAGACCCATACCGGGCATACTTTTGTCTCAGATCTACCCGTGGGCACACACACACACACAAACACACACACACACATACCACAATGTACTGGCTAACATGGACCAACAGTGTTAAGTAAGCCATCAAAAGCACAATAATATTGTTGTACTTGAAAGAACATGCAATGAAGAGCAAGGAAAAACGGCTGTCACGTAGACACACACACACACACACATACACACACACCAACCAGCAAACCAGAAACCAGCAGATGTTTACATCTGAAGGAATCAGACCATGGGCTATAGCCGTACATGCAATATATGTGGTATATTTGTAGTGTAGACATTCATATATGTTGACAACATAACAAGAGCATATGGATGACAGAGGAAGGCAGTTAGAACATTCCCTTTTCCAAAGTGATATTTGTGTGAGCCTAGAACAAACAAATTATTAGACCCTATACTGAACTCAAACAATATGGAAATAAACTGTCCATTCCTCACAAACAACTGTAAAATAGTAGATAAGTAGTTTAAATAACTCTTAGAGTAACATTTTAGATAACTTCATGTCTTCATGTTTGACACAAAGCTGCTCCGTCCTGCTGGTGCCTTTGAGCCTTTGTGAGCTCTTTAAAGAAGAAATCCGGTGTGAATCATTGCATAATCCTGTTGTTTGACATTGCTGAGAACTGTCAGTAAGTATGAGAACAAGAGAAATTGGTAAACTGCTAACTGATTGGAGCGCAGGAAATCAAAATTGAAAAGAAGTCTATTGTGCCCCTATCAATTAGCATCAGCCGCTGTTCTCCTCTTGTTTGCATTACTACTGACTGCTCTCAGCAATGTCAAACAATAGGAGTACTGATTGATTCCTACCAGATTTCTCCTTTAACTCCATGTAGGTGTGATGTCTCTGTCTAGCTCCTCTCAGTGTTGGGTCAGTGCTGGGTCAGGGTTGGGTCAGTGCCGCTCAGATCCCAGCAGCCTGTGGCACAGTCTCCCGCTGAGTGTTCTGTTTTGCGGAATTCCCCGGGGAGCGTTGGAAGTGTTCGGTAATCAGCAGCTCTGTCTCTCTCACTCCATCTATCTTGGTGCTATCAAAGGGGCCGCAGATACATTTGTGCTTCACTCAAAGACACGGGACAATGGGTTGCTTTGTCCCGGTTGGCCAGGAACGCTGCTTCCTGTTTTACCGGCACTGTCTGTGGTCCAGAGCTGCTTAGAACACAAGCTGTGTCATGAAGTGGGGAGAGGTGGGGGACCAGGGACCCCATTGTGTTATTCTCTCAATCAGAACAGCTATGTGATTTGCTGTGATGGGAACCCCCCCCCCCTCAACACACACACACACACACACACACATAAACACCCTTGCCCCGCCTCTGTTCATTCCTGGGACTGCATCTTTGAACCCACTCATCCTAAGAAGGGGTGAGTTTCAAAGGGACACAGGGTCCTGTTGGGGAAGCAGAAGTTATTGTTGGGGGTTGAGGGACAGTTAGAGTGACTCAGTTTGGCTCTTCTCTCACTGATGAGATTGAGTGAGCAGAAGAGCAAAAATGTGTGTCTGTGTGTGTGTGTGTGTGTGTGTGTGTGTGTGTGTGTGTGTGTGTGTCTGTCTGTCTGTCTGTCTGTTTGTCTACTGTAAATGTTTATGAGGTTATAAAGTACCATACAGTTTTATTCTGAATAAACCATAAATGACCAAACACTGATTGACACATTTTGCATCTTTGCATCTGTTTTTACAGTTGTGAACCAAGATGGCCAACCACTTATTGAAGGCAAGCTGAAGGAGAAGCAGGTGCGCTGGAAGTTTATTAAACGCTGGAAAACACGCTACTTCACCCTGGCTGGAAATCAGCTGCTCTTCCGGAAAGGCAAATCAGTAGGTATTCCCCCTCCAAGGGACTCTTCAAAAAATCATCTGTTTTGCCCCATTCTCTCTTTAGAAACCCCTGCTCCATCCTCATCACCCCCCCCCCCCTCCCACACACACACACACACACAAAAACACACACATCAAATCAACCCTTGTCTATATTTGTTTGTTTTCACATTGTGTACACTTGTCTTAATTGGATCATGATGAAATGTTGAGTGTAACAGCGGAAACCTCATCTTTTGATAAGGCACAACTTCCCCTTGGAGGATTGACTTGGACTGAATGTAATAATGTTGGACCCAGAATGGAGCCTTGGGGGACACCCAAGGTCAACACAGTCACTGAAACATGATGAGTCATTCTTCTGTATAAGTTGGACTGGAAATCAATACTCAAGCAACTTAAGAAAAGACTGGAGCCTCTACACCCACTTTTACCAAATGCAATCCCACTGTGTGGTTCATGTTTGAAGCTGATTTTGGGGTTGTTACGAGTTTATTAGAATGAGAGAAATGGGAATTTTGCAAACTAGTCTTTGATGAAAACCTCTGAGGGTTAACAAGAGAAGACTGCTGAGGTCACCTGGTCACCAATGAGGTCTGCAACTGCCAAATAGAGTGAGAGTCAGCTCTCTGAAATAAAACACTTCATTTAGTGCCAGCCACAATGAAATTAGATCTATTGTATTTCTCTTTCATATTTCAGTGCTTTGAGTCTGTCAGTCCTATTTGGGGAATGGGTGACATGGTTGTCACAGTGATTACACTGAACAGAGCCCATGTTGTGAAACTCAGTCACGATTTTTAGAAATAATTGTTCCACTCTGCAGGGGTGTGTTGGCAATGGATAAATAGATGTTTTTGTTGTGTATTCCTTCAGCTAAAAAAAAACATGGAAAGACAAATATATTTTGTTTTCTAAAACAGCATTTAAGGGTTTGAGGTTTCTCGCACAAAATATTCAAGCAAGATAAAAAAATATATTGCTTTTCTTTTTTTCTTCTCTCTCCTAGCTGTGAGAAAGAAGAGTTGAGTGTCTCTTTGTTCTAAAACATCTCTGCCCTCTATTTCTCTGCCAGGTTGATCAGTTCACAATTTGCCACTCTCTTGTTAAGCAGTGTTTTGTTTTTATTGCACTGGCAGTGTGGCCTTGATGGTGCTATTCCTTTCAAGCACTGATTTCCCTCATACTTTCCTTCGCTGTGAACAAGAATGCCACACTCACTCCACAACAAGCCTGTGAAGTCTATTGTCTGTTTCCTGAGCATTCCTCATAATTGGGACCAGACACTGTCTTTTGCCAAAGTACCTTCAGGGCTTCTTGGCAAATCAGCAAAACCCAAGTGTTGTTCTCATCCAAAAAAGCAAAAGAAAGAGAGAGAGAATAAGGGAGTCAGTGAGACAGCAAGACCCCTGAAATCCCACCCTGCCCTATCCACCTCGCCCCCATACCCCCAACCCCCAGCCCAAACCTCTGATCTCACGGCGGTACTGTGAGCAGGCGGCATCGGCTGACTACTCTGCTTTGCTCTGTAACCTGTGTGATGGCGAACAGGCACACTCCAGGATGGCCAACGCTAACCAGGAGCAGCCCCGTCATCGCCAGGGGAGGTGAGGATGTGGGCAGATCAGCAGAGATGTGAGGGTGGGAGCTCTGCCCCGGAAACCTAGAAAGGAGGATATGGTTGCGGTCACCTCTTCCTCTACTCGTCTACCCCTGTTTCTGTTTACCATTTCATGCCCTTCAGCCAGTCAATCAGTCATAGAGATCAGACAGACAGACAGAGTATATCCCTGTGGTGACGCTCGTTAAATAGAGGAGACTTACAGGCTTTTTCATTTCCTTTCTTTCACAGGCCTATAATGGGGGGAGAGAATGCAGTTACATCTTTTATGATTAAATCCATGAGACCAACAATAATACATAGAGTATGCATTCCCTTTTAAGGACAAGGTTCTTACCAGTGAGCATTTGCAAAGGGATTATTCACCAAAGAGTTGGCAGGCTGCCTCTAACAGCTTGTCTGTGGTTCTGTTAGAGAGGCATAGAATACAGTCATGAGTGTTCCACCAACGTTCTTCTCTGGTTCTGTGTTGTCCCTTTTCCCCTACAGAAAGACGAGCTGGACGACAGCACCATCGAGCTGAGCAAAGTGCAGAGTGTGAAGGTGGTAGCTAAGAAGCGACGTGATCGCGGCCTGCCCCGCGCCTTCGAGATCTTCACTGACAGCAAGAGCTACGTGCTGAAGGCCCAGGACGAGAAGCACGCAGAGGAATGGCTCCAGTGCATCAATGTGGCCGTGGCCCAGGCCAAAGAGCGGGAGAGTCGAGAGGCCACCACCTATCTATGACTACGGCACCTCCACCTGCCGGACTGACACCTGCATTTGAAATAATGCCTAATCCCTTTGTTGGATCCTACTCATGTGAAGCGCTTACCTACTGACTTTAGGTGACGTCAGTCAAGACAGGCTAAACTGTCCTCATAGTACACACACACACACATCCCACACACAACCCTGCAGTCCCTACAGCAACTAACCTAAGTAGGAAGATGGTGCTATGTTTATCCTGAAATTACCCAGTGTTTTCAATAGGACTCCTGGGCAGTCTCATATGGCACTTGGGATCCAAACGGACTACATGACTAAGCAC
The DNA here is from genome assembly GCA_027481765.1 of Tenualosa thibaudeaui. Taxonomy (NCBI): domain Eukaryota; kingdom Metazoa; phylum Chordata; class Actinopteri; order Clupeiformes; family Clupeidae; genus Tenualosa; species Tenualosa thibaudeaui. The sequence continues at coordinate 1,442,172 of JAIFZK010000208.1, forward strand.
AGGAACCATCTTAATCCTAGTGATCTATCACAGATGACATGGCTATCAGCTGTGGCCTGGAGTAAGACTATTAAGGTATGGGATTTCATTGAAATGATTGGCGTTTAATTAAAAGTGCCTTTTCTGTCCGTCTGATGCGAACACAATACAGAACTGTGTTTTGAGGACAAATGCTTGGATTTAGGGGCATTAACGTCTATATGTTTAGCTGTATGTACAGTGCGCTACATATGTTATTGTGCTCTGCATAGCTCTGTGTTATTGCTGGATAGTGTCCCCCATCCTGGGTCTTCTGGGGCAATTGGTTCCACTTGTCTGTGGTTTACAGTCTGCATAAGCTTCAGAGAAAGTCACTCATGATTTTAGAGGCTTGAACTGCTGCCGTGGGCTTTCCATTGCCTCCATGTTTATCAGCGGGGGAAAAGACAATATCAGATGTACTTTGTGATGGGTGACAAAGTGAAATGGCTTGGTGAAGAACCCAGATGACAAGTGTGATGCCTCTATTAATTTTGTGCTCTCATTGTGTCTCTGTATTATCTCTGTAGAACTGAGATCTTACAGTAACAATAACAAAACTGGGCCAGAGGCTGACATTTCCCCCCTGTGCCTTTCTTTTCTCCATATTTGATTTTTTTTTTTTTTTGCCTTGTAAAAATAATGAATCCCATTGAAGTCTGCTATCTGCTTTAAAGGAAGATTTCTGGGTACAGCATAAGCTTTATGGACATGCTTTTCGTGCAGTATGTTGCAGGATCCATTCCAAAACATGTGGGTCTGAACTGCTCCTTTCTGGGTGTGTCGTTGACCACTTGTGCGTTTGTGTGTACAGCTCATCTAGTACAGCTTAATGTGTCAGTGACCAAAGAGGCACCTGGATGTGTGCAGACAATCCTCTGGTCCTGTTAAGAGCCTGTCCAGAAAGAGCCCTATACCTTTGTAAGCAGCTCATGTTCCCATGTATATTTTGCCTAGGTTGACGCCATGATCCAGAAGGACCCTTTGTGTTATACCGAGGTTTCACACCCACTCACACCCTGTGTCTGACCCAGTTTTGTTGCCAGTAGAACAGAACCGCTCTCCCACCCAGATCCACTTTCCAGTGTACTAACTATGTGTCAGCACCGCACCACCTGTTGCTCATGGTTTCATACAGCAGACACCCCTGAACCTTTCATTTGACTCCAGCTTGTCAGTGTTACCTTTCACATGGTGAATTGTGAGTGACAGCACTCTATGACCCATATTGTGCCGCTGGGTCCTGTGCTGCCGAGCTACCCTGGGAGGCTAGCTTGCAGTCCACTCATGACAATGTTACAGAACTTCATAATAAGTAGATGTTGAGCCAAACCTCTGTGTGTGTGTGTGTGTGTCTGTGTGCTTAATAGAGAGAGGGGGTTATTCCAAAAGCATTGAAAGGCAGCTGTGTAAATATTTATCCGTTGTGTGTTTGCATTGTTGTACACGTGCGCATCACCGCTCTCTGCTGTCACTCAAATGTGTTTCTCTCTATCAGTCTCTGAATGTGTCTACACTACTGTAAATGGGACCCTTGGCTGGGGTATGAACCATTGTTAGCCTCATACATTAGTACCATCAGCTGATTATCTATTGTGCTGGAAAGGAAGGAACTGTTCACTGTGAAAAGGGTAAGTTTCATGGCGAATTGTATTTTTCTACTTTTAAAGTGAATTATATGAAGTATTCATATTCTGTAAATAGATTTTAGTGTAGTGCATTTATAACTAAACATACTATCCAGAAATTGTTCTTTTTGATTATCACAAGTATTTATTTAGTGTCTGCAGATAATATAATCACATTTATATTAACCTAAAAATAAAAGTAGTCAAATATTTAGATTAGATTCTTGTGTCACTGTTCAGTCTAATGCTTGATGTGACTCTACAAGCTTGAACTCTAATCATCTCTATCAATGAATTAGTTGAATTAGGTTGGTATGTGTTTTTATTTTTCAGTCTCAATTACCCTAATGACTTTAGATTGACTCCATGATAATAAAAACAGTCATCACAGAATCATCACCCCATACATCACTTCTGTTTGCGCTTTGAAATTAAAATGTTTGAAAACGCTGTTTTGCTTTTCTTTGTTTAATACTATTTGGAAAAACAATGTCAAAGTGACAAAGTCACTCTGACTTTGTAACAGGAAATGGGAGGCACCAGTCTCTTTCCAGGATAATTCTGGCACATGTGAGGAGGAAAAAACATTCTTGAATGAGAGCAGACCTTTGACTTTCTACTCTGTCATCAACACAATCAAATGGTTTGACAAGAACCCCTTGCGTTTATGACACCTCTTCTCCAAAGTGTATCAAATAGGATCCAAGGGAAGTGATGCCTGAATGAAATAATATCCGAATGAAATGAAATGAAACAATAATTGAATGAAGCATTTTTTTTCCTCCACTGTCTCACAAAATGTGTAACCACAACCTGTGGGAAACACTTGTGGGAACATTTGTTGGAAAAATATAGGATCATAGCACAATTTATGAGTGTTGCCAATCCAGCCTGTTAAGTATAAGTGAGACAGACATGTTAGGAAGGTGATACTGTAGGGATCCCTAGGACTCCCCTTCTGCTTCAGCGGGACTGAGCCTGTTGATACGCATGCACAGTCACACCCTTCCATCTGAGGAGGCACTGACAGGACCAGGGGCAGGAGCAAAAACAGTCCCCAGCAAGTGTGAGTGGTGTGAGTGGTGTGGTATGAATGCATGTGATGTATGCAAAGATGCACATATGTTAGCTCCTGTGCAGTCTGTGCACCTCTGCTGTAGGCCTTGCCTCAGCCGTCCTGAAAGCTCCTCTAGTCTCAGCTACCCCACCACCCCCGACACACACACACTTCCCCTGAGCCCCACACCAGTGGTGAAATTGACAGGATCACATTGCCCCAGCAGCCACAGAGACTGGAGCTACGCCACTGGCGTCAACAAAGACCTAACAGACCGTTGTTTTGGGTGGGATTTTCATCTGTTGAGCTGTATGCAAGGAGGGTTGTCTTTCATGAAAGGTCAGGGGTCTGGAAGTCTGAGGCTTGGTTGTGACTCACGTTGTCACTGCTTGCGCACACACACACTAACACACACACACACACACAGAGCCTCTTTGCGGGGGTGTCGCCTGACCTAAAGCTACTGCTATTTAGTGCTCTTGGCTCCTCGGTGGCTCGCTGCTGTCCGTTGCAGTTCGGCGCATTTTGTTTTTTGTGACCCAGAGGTCCAATCACAAAAGAGGAAGATTAGATAAATCTTCAACTGTCTGACCAGAATCCAATGATGCAACTAAATGTTGTACCAACAGAATTCTTAACACTGTAGGTCATGGAAACCCTGCTTTCAAGACATTTCGAGACCACAAATATGAGTGCTGTGTTAACATGTAAAATGCTTAAATAGGCTTTAACAAATGGTCATGTGATCATAACACATATACAGTTTAAAGCCAAAGTTTGTAAAACATATTTTAATGTACACACTAAAACACACTGGTATTTCAAAGACATACGCATGGTTGCCTCTCCAAGCAAGTGAAGCACTTTTGGCCAATATTATGTTTAGAAGTAAAACATTCCTCTGGATTGTAAATGGGGCCAACAGAAGTCTGTAGAGAGAAACATGTGTGCTCTTGGGGTTCTGTAATTGTGGCCCAACGAGCTACTTGGATTTTCACATATCTTTGTGTGGTAAATTATGTGGATGTCAAAATCAAAGAACAGTGGCTGGGTTATCTGATGAGAGGCTGCTCCAAATGATCACTTTCTCTCACAAGATCCAAGGCAAACATTTTAAAATGTCCAGAGAGGGATCAGAGAAAAGGTCCGTAGCCAGCCATGACTGTCTTGATTTTTTAGAAGTGCGATTAAAGGTCAAACATAAAAGGCTGTGTCCATAAACACAGATAATCATCTACATCCGCAAACTGATAAGAAATGAAACAAAAGTAATGTGCTGTCTGGAATGCTTGTAAGAATGTTCAGAGTGCTGTGAAGGGGAGAGAAAAAAAAGGCTATGTGGTTTTTCACTCCTCTGTTCGTTCCAGCTCCTCCAGTTCTAATCTGCCTGGCCCATTAATGCACAGTCAGTCCCTCTTGGAATTCCTCCGCAGCAGGCCTGAAAGACTTGGGCAGAATTAGAGAGAGACCTACAGGAAGGTTAACAACCCCCCACCCCCTGCTCCCCTTGTGTGGACTGAAAATTTTCATACAGACCAACAAAGCAGGAGAGAGAAAGGAACTGACTGAAAGGCTTTTGATCGAAGAAACATAAAGGCAATAACATTTGAAGGAAATCAGAAAATGGAAAGTATGTGTGTTTGTGTGTCTGTGTGTGAGTGAGTGTATCTGTGTGTGTGTGTGAGTGCATGTGTGAGAGTGAGTGAGTGTATATGTGTGTTGAAGTGCTTATGTGCATATATATAAAGCATAACGCTGGTGGTTTTCGATTGCAGGCTGTTTTCCTGCATTGGCGTGATTCAAACATGGGTGTAAAGAATGAGTGAGCCTTGGGCAGACGCACTGAAAACACTATATTTAAAACTCCTGGAAGTCTCAGCATTGCATGACACCTCAGGCACAGTATTCTCTATACATGAACTTGAGCATAAAGAACATTGTTGGTGTACAGAGTTTAGTAAAACGTATCTTTCTGAAAACAGCACATTACCTATTCTGCAACTTCCTGTCGCTGCCATCTTGGATGAAAAGTCAGAATAAAAGTCCAACACCGAATCAAACATCAATGTCATGTGAATTCCTAATAAACTGTGTGATATAGTAGAGAAAAATATGGAGAGCTATTGCAAAGCTTGCCATGAACAGTTATGTAGGCTCATTGTGCATTTCCCCCTCAGTTTATTCACTTTGAGATGGACTTTTATGCTTTCATGATTTAAAAATCATGTTTTCAATGCGTCTGTCCAAGAGCCCCGGGCTCACTCACTGAAAGCCATTGAGTTGAAAACATGAGCAATGGTAAAACTATAGAAGGCTGCTAGCGATGTCATTTTCTCTTTACACCAATGCTTGAATCATGGCCATGCAGAAAAACAATCGAAAAGCCTACAATCGAAAACTACCAGTGTTATGCTTTCAGCTGCCCCCCCCCTTTTTTGTAACGAAACAGCATGTGTTTTCAATTCCAGTCTCTGGCTGTTAGTCTCTAAGAGGCTCGGTGGGTCGTCGCATGTCTCTTAATTACTCCCAAATTTGGCTCTAATAAGCATCTCCCTCTAACAATGTTTATACCTGTACAGTCGGCAAGCTCACTGGGGAGGGAGTCAGGGGTTACACAACGCATGTCTTTATGGTATAGGCTTGGATTTGTCAAGATGGAACTCATTATTAAAGCAATAACAAAACTTCATAGTCACACATACACACACACACACACACACACACACACACACACACACACACACACACACACACATCGATGCTCATTGCTCTGGTATAAAGTGTGTAGGAATGCTGTGTGAAGGGTTGTGTCTCCCTCTTCTCTCACATGCCAGTGAAGCGTCTCATCGGTGCCTGTCCTCCCCTCTCTGGCCATTGTGCCTTATAACAGCTCAGCTCATCTCTGCACTGGAGGCTGTAGAACATATATATTTCACTTGCATCTAGGGGGGATACTTACACATTTACTGCTCTTGCTAGTCCTATAAATCCCCTCCAAAAATATGTATTTGTTGCGCAGATGAAGTGCACTTTCCCCCTCTTTTGATTTATGGAGGTTGGTATTTTGCCCCCCTTGGACATACTGTAGGGCCAAAGTGTGCTCTGATCGGATTCAGGCCTATGTGTCTCCCTGAGTATTTGAGATTCTGATATACTGCATCTGCAAGACCAACGTTATACATAGAGGTGGGGTGGACTTTTTTCCCCATTAGAACACTGAGATCTGGCAGACACAGTTTGTGTCTCTCTGGTGCAGTGGTCACATTTATTTCAGGGAAAAACTTATGAACCATTCTGACGAAGATTAAGCTCTCACTCTCTCCTCATGCATCAAGCCATAGGGGAAGCCTTGCTCAACCATTTGGCACAATCGAGATGTAAATCTGTAGGATTTTACTATGGCTAGCTAGGGAGGTTTAAATCTGTGGATGTAATAGGCATGGTGACCTTTCATCCTGAAACACCTTTTGGTGAATGTGAAGGTCGTAGTAATTAAATTTGATTGCCACTGATTTGAAGTCTGAAGTAAATACATTCACTAAATGCTAATTAAAAAATTTCAACTCCATTTCAAAGTTTGCTTATCACCACAGTAGACATGTGGCTCAAAAGTGAAGAGATCTCCATTTGCTGGCTGTTGCCAATTACTATTTTTTCTCTCTGTCAGTGGCATAGCATACATTCCACTGAGAGAAGACAATGTATTTTTCCTGTTGATCAGATATGGTGACAGACTGAGACACAAGGTAAAGTAAGAAACATTGTTATGGGTTCTCTCTGTGTTCTTCAGAGGCTGTGTGAGGACACGTCGCCCCTGTGTGGATATTCTGTATACTACATCTTCCTTTAGTATTGAAGTCAATGAAACAATGATCTGAGCGTGCAATTTGGCCCCACTGCATATTTTATGTACACTTTATTGGAATTAAGATCTGTGTTTCATGTCTGATGAATGTGGAGCATTAAATCTTTGTCCAAGCACAGAGACATGTAGATTGTGTGGACAGCCTTTAGACCCATAATAGATTCATTCTTAAAATATCCACAGTCTGCCAGTAGTCTGTTGGGAGTGAGTACCATGTAAAAAATGGGAGACAACAACTGAGAAATCTTGGTCGGTGCAATGTGACTTGGGTCATTGTGTAATTGTGGGATGGCTTAGAACAAGACAAGCATAACTGTAAGCAAAGGCCAAGGTGTTTATGAGACTGTGTCATTTTCACCAGTATATAATTGCTGCATTGCATAAATACCAAGAGGACCTCTAGAGTGACTCACCAAATGAAATACAAGCACGTGCTCAACCATTCCCTACCCTTTATCATGGAGCAGGAAGTCTTCTTTAGGAAATAACAGACAAGAACAAAGGAAAATATTACTCTTATTTTACTTCATCAGTTCATTTGAAATACCAATAGATTTCTGTCCATTTATTGGTAAATATCATTCACCAATAGAAAAAGGAAGAGTATTGCAATACACTTGGGCTCACTGGATTCACTAGAGGCAAGGCAGGTTTGGTTAAATACCTGGTAATTTTATTTGCTGTATAAAATATAAAAGCAAAGTACACTAAATGATAGAAAGCAGAAGCATAAAAAGGACAAAAATAAGATGAAGGTCATTATTTTCCCAAACAGTAGGTTGGATAAGGGCCTATATTTCTGTTTCAGGAGGGATTTTACAACTGCTGTTGTAAGGGACTTTTTAATAAGTGCAGTGGTGTGGTCTGGCCTTGAGGCTTTCCTTGGATTGCTGCATTGGAAAGTCCACCAGACCCCTTCCTTGGTTATGACAATCTTCTCATCAGTAGGTGTCTTACCGTAACTTCCTCAAGTTTATTTTTCTCAATCCCCATCAGTGTCAATATAATGCAAGGAAAATTCATCCTCCTACTCATTCGGTCAAACAAGACATGCAAAATATTAGATGAACACAAACTCAGGAATACAGGAATACTGTGCGGTGCTGTGAGCCCCTAACTCAGTTGCATTTGAGTGTAAATACCATGGATTTTTACTCACATTCAGATTGTAAATACCAAGCACACGTTTTCTGTTTAATAATCGTATCGGCCGTTGTCTGCATTAATTTCGAGCAATTCCAAGGTAATGCCTGAAATCCACATATGATACAGTAGTGTGCAAATTGTCAACAAAAAGACTTCAGGCTGGTATTTTTTGCATGATATTGAACCCTCACAGAAAGCTCCATTCTCCTACTTCCCTCTGTCACACAACCCTGCCCACCTTAACCAAATCATTCACCAAATCTGTAAATAGGTGGACACAGACCAAAAAAATTAATCTGAGTTTACCCAGGCTATGAAACAAAATGTGGAAAATGAAAATGTTCCAAATGTATAGGTCTGTGAAGATGTATGCAACTGGACTTCTTGAAGACATTTCACCTTTCATCTAAAATGCTTCTTCAGGTCTGACCTGATGGTCGAGAACCAAGAGGTATATCTCTTGACCACTGTGGGTGGAGCTGTGATTTGTAGACCACAGACCTCATCATGTGACAATGGGAGTGCAGTGGAAGTGGTTAGAAACAGACTACAAAAGGACCAGTTGTTGTACTCTAGAACCAACCTCACCTCAGAGCAGATTGTTGAAACTTTGCCTCACCACCACCTACTTTTAAGTACAGCAGTGATATCTACAGACAGCAGTGATATCTACAGACAGAAGCATGGCTGTGCCATGGGCTCCCCAGTGTCACCCCTTGTGGCTAATCTTTACAGAAACCGACAATTTCTCTGCAGAATTCTTGGTTTTGAGGATAATACGCCCTTTACAATAACACCCATGAATGTTGGTAAATACACACCACACATGGCAGATCTCTATGGGGGTGAATATGCTTTGTTTGTTTAAACATGTATTATAGAACACCGTTGACTACGACCGTGGGTGGTGGTGGCGTAGTGGTTAAGGAACCTGGATAGCATGTAAGTAGCCTGGGTTAAGGAACCTGGATAGCATGTAAGTAGCCTGGGTTCAAATCCTGGCTGCAACTGTGCCCTTGAGAAAGGCACTTAGGGAGACTGGCCCTGATGTAATGTAAGTTGCTTTGGATAGAAGTGTCTGCTTAAATGTAAATGTGACTATTATGTGCCACTCCTGAGAAATTGTGTAGATTTGTGTAAATTTCTGTAGAAATTGCGAGTAATCCAAAAATGTAGAGATTTAGCTCATGATGAGCCACAAGAAGCAGTTGTGTCTGTTTACTTGAATAAAGCATGTATAGCTATTTGTTAGGTGCATTATTTGAACCCCGATGCTACGCCTGGGGTTAACGCTTAACCAAGAGATGCCTTTGGGTCTTTTCCACCACCTGGTGTCGCAGGCACAAAAGATTCAAATGTTTTGAGTATAAAGAGGGAAATAGAGAAAACTAGGTATCAATGAAAATAATAATGTTTAAACATTGGTAGTAGAACATACAGTAGCTTATGCCTACATGCAGCATTGTTGATAGGGTTACCACCCTACCATCTACTTGTATGTAAAACACATGATAATGTTAGTAAAATCAACAGTGAAAATAAATACAATAAAACAGCAAATATATCTACAGCATAGACATACATGAATACTTGCAAAGTTGGTCAAGACTACATAATGCAAGCTCTGATGAGTCATTATCACAAACCTTCACACGAGTCGAACAGCCTAGGAGAGAATTTGTATACCTGTTTTTAAATAAAAGTGATAACGTCAAATGAAAAAAGACACTGAACATAGAACCTGTGTAACATTATTGTTAAATACAATAATGAAAGAGTAGCTTAGATATAAAGCATAGATATACTCACAATTTGTTTACTTGTTGAGAGCAGGAACAGCAATCCTTTGCAGAGATGATTGAAATGCATTTGTAGACCACAGATCATATGAATGCAAGTGTCTGATAATTTTTTGGTTGAAGATGACGAAACTGGCATGTCTGGGCATGATGGCATAATTAGCAGTTGTGAATGTAGAAAATATAGGGGGATACAGCACCACATATAGCCTGCATGTCGGGGCATAATAATGAGAAACTATGCTCGTAGAAATTCATGCATAGCATTGTACCCCAACCATAAACATTCTGTACAGAGTTTTATCAGGGGCAGTGTCCTGGGACATACAGACATATCCACGGACTACAGTATTTACCACCCCGGTCGATTATAAATTCTTAACAATCAGATATTTTCAAATTTTCAACAAATTATTCAATGGTTAAACACAGACATGCCAGGACAACAACAGCATTAACAAATACATGGGAGTGATGAGTACAATCGATGTATTGGAAAATTCTCGACCGGCATTCAACATGTTATAGCTAGGACAAACATCGGCGCTACACAAACTCACCACAAGGGTACCCCAACGATTTGTGCTAGGGCCCCTTCTCTTTGCCTTGTATACCACCTCACTGGGCTCGATCATCCACTCCCATAGCTTCTCTTATCACTGCTATGCAGATAATACCCAGCTCTGTCTGTCCTTTCCTCCTGGTGAATCCACGGTGTCAACACAGATCTCGGACTGTCTTATCTTCATGGATGAAAGGAGATCACCTCCATCACCACCTCTCCAAAACTGAATTGCTGGTCCTCCCAGCCAAACAAACCATACATCACATCAGCATCAAGATCTATCTGTTGCTACCACCAATGCGGCAAGAAACCTCGGTAACATGATTGATTAGCAACTGACCTTTGCGGATCACGTTGCCTCTGTAGCTCGGTCGTGCCTTTGGAATGACCTTCCAAGTGCTACTAGATCAACAGATACCCTCTCCACCTTCAAGAAACTCTTGAAGACCCAGCTCTTCCAAATTGCCTCTGCCTCAATAGGTAACCTGACAAGCTACCGCTATGGGACGTCCAGCAATACTCTATAAGGATGGGGTGATATGATTGGTCTGGCCAAACTTGGACATCGTTGGTTTAATAGTTTGAGCACCCATTGAAATGACTGAATGTGAAACAGGTTTTTGCTTTGAATGTCAAACGAATGTTGAATATTTAACTTGGATTAAAGAATGCATTTGCCATGTCATGTGCTTTATTAAAACTAAGTTAACTATTGCACTATAAAATGCTCATATCCACCCACTTGCCCCAGTATGTGGAGAAGTGTGAAGAATGCCTTGACCCGTACTGTAAATCAGCAAGATGGAAATAGTTCACTTACTTCAAGCAAACATTCTCTCAATCGTTTTAGCCATCGTTGTGTGTGTATTTGTGTGGATGAATCAGGGAAAACAGAGGAGCTTTGGAAGATTACCTCCAGGGCCTCGACCAGCACCACTTATAGGAAACTTACTGCAAATAGACCTGAAGGAGCCTTATAAGTCTTACACACAGGTAGGGTCACATTCTATAGCTACAGTAACTGCAGTAGAAGCATTTGAACTGCTGGGTTTTCATTTCTTCTTTTTTTTTTTTATTCATGCATACATTGATTTACCATTAAAAGCCATATGTGATTTATACTGTTGGCAAAGACTGGCTGACCAGTATTGTACATGGGGAAATTGTATATAATTAAATATGTATTTTAGTATATTTATAGAGGGTGCGATTTGTAGGAGGGGATGGGGGAGATCATACCCCCCTCTGGTTTTTACCTCTGCTGAATGAATTTTATCCTCAATAATTATAAAAAAACGATTGAACGATTGATCAGGTTGTGACAGTTTCTTACACAGCTATAATCTACATTGTTGGTAGCCTACTAACTTTCACCCTGACCCGAATTGTCGGTAATGTCGTTGTTAGCGAACGTCCCAATGCACATAAATACATTGTTTCTGCATTCTACGCGGAACTAATAAAAAGCGAGGGAAAATGAAACGCGTTCGGAGCAGCATATCGTCCTACTTCACAGGACCAGTTAGCAGTGACGTGGATAAAAGAAGGACGACACGCTGCAGATGACGCGCCAACAGGAAAACCGAAAAGGCCACATGAAATCCGACATCAGAGCAAACTGTTTATTTAGTTTTATAATTAGTTACTTTGACATGTGAAATCATATTTTATAACATGTGAAATCATTATTGTTACGTTTTACAGACCGATCCCATTAGGCTAATGTTCTTCTGGCAATCCTCTGACATGTTCGCGTGATTGGACCTTATCCATAGTTCTGAAGCCCAAATAAGCCAGCACATCGTGGCCGGCAGTGAAAATGAAATGTTTCATGTCTTTTAAAGTTTGCATTGAAGATGAATGCTCATCTGTTCATAATTTAGGCACATAGGGTCTACCATTAACCTAAAAAAGAATTACCTGTTGATTGCTTGTTTTTTCATGACAAAAAAACATCTCCCTCTGTTTTTTTTGACAAATCACACCCTGTATATACACACACACACACACACACACACACACACACACACACACACACACACACACACTGTATATAATATATATTATCAGTACAAAAAATGTATAACACATCTCACCCTATGTTAATGATTATGTGTACTGCTCAGATTCACATTTGCCCTAGTTTTACTTACCCTTTCTGGTTTGAAGTTATTCAGTCACCAACTTTGAGTTAATTTTTTAATGTGTTCAGAGCACTTTGCCTGAACTTTCAACCTACTGATCCAGCCTTCAATTTCTGTTTGCAAATTGAATGCTAAGAAATCTAATTTAGGAAACCAAAGACTTTGTGAAGTATCCTGACTGCTGTAACCTGGTTTGAGATCGATCTGTAATAATATAGTGATCAGACTCCATCCCATAACTCAGTGATTGTTTGGTCTTATGCTGTTTCTTGTTTCCTTGTTCTCTTACTATCACTTGTGTTTCTTTCGTTACCTTTTTTCACTCCTGCATAACAACGTTTTTTGTTGTAATGCTAACTGAATTGATTGTAATAAATGTGTTACCTCTGTAAATTGTTCGATTGGAGATCCACCTTTATGGGGTGGGTGGGGCGCAGTGGCAAAAGAAGCATCCAAACCATTTGGTGCCCCGATCTCAAATCCACCATATCAAAGTCAAAGTCAAAAGTCAAAGTATACTTTATTGTCAATTCACTATGCCTAGGACTGAAATTGCGTTTCACCAGACACCAAATGTGCAATTTAAACTAGAAACATGCACACACACACACAGTTTGTGTGCTGGGTGGGTGGTGTCCTTGATGATATTGATGGCATGAACAGTGTGATGAAGTCCTGAATGGCTGGTTGGGGTGATCTGATGATCTTTTCAGCAGTCCTCACCACCCTCTGTAGAGCCTTCTTGTTCGCAGCTGAGCAACTGCCGTGCCAGATGGAGAGGCTGCTGGTAAGGATGCTCTCAATAGCACCCCAGTAGAAGGTGGTGAATGCAGAAGTGGGGAGATCAGCTGTCCTCATTCTGTGCAGAAAGTGAAGGCCAGGGAGGTGGTGTTGGTGGTCCATGTGAGGTCATCTGTGATGTGCACTCCCAGAAACTTTGTACTTTTCACAGACTCCACGGTACTGCCATTGATTGTGAGTGGGGTGTGTGTCGGGTGTTGTTTCCTGAAGTCTACAGTTATTTCTTTTGTTTTGTTGACATTGAGTTGTAGGTTGTTTCTGTCACACCAGTTGATGAGTTGACGTACCTCCTCTCTGTATGCTGTCATCACCACTGTTGTGTCATCAGCGAACTTGATGATGTGGTTCGATGTGAATCTGGCACAGCAGTCGTGGGTCATCAGTGTGAACAGCAATGGAGACAGCACACATCCCTGGGGGACCCCAGTGTTAATGATGGTGGTCTCTGAGGAGTTTTTGCTGACTCTTGCTGTCTGTGGTCTGTTAGTGAGAAAGTCCAGTAGCCAGTTGCATAATGAAGCGCTGATGACTACTGCACTCAGTTTGTTCATATAGTCCTGATCCCAGTATAACCAGTATAACTATCTCTTCTACTCATTATCTTGCACTTTCCCTATCATGTTGTATGTGACTAAAGGCCAGAAAGTCAACTTTACACCTTTGCTATGTATTCATAGTCAGACTGGACTGAAGATCAGATGTACATAGGCTTTTGCAAATTCTAGACATTTAATCTTCTCTTCTCTTAACCTTAAGAGCAATCCACACTGTTACCTCCCACGTACCAATCGTGCAATGTTTTATTCCACAGTTCTGCAAGAAGTATGGACCAGTATGCACTGTCTGGCTTGGAAACAAACCAGTGGTGATATTGTCTGGTTATCAGACCATCAAAGATGCTCTCATTCTTCAGGGAGAGGAGTTCAGTGGACGGGCTCAGTACCCTTTCCTGGTGAAGGCAACCAATGGATATGGTGTGTTCCTAAAACATGCCTCATTTCAATGCCAATGTCATATTGTGTATTTTCATGATTGTAAATATGTCATTTTTAGGTCATAAATATGTCAGAGATAATCCAGTGTACTGTCGGTGTAGAGATTTTTTGGAAAAGTTTGAGTTTCCAGAAGGCTTTCTTAACTCCACGTTGTTTTTGAATTATACCCTAACTCTTTAAGGTATAACCTTAAGGTTCTTTACGCACCATACCCCAAAACAGAGAAGTATTGTCTGTGAGTGATAAATTGATAAGGTAGATCTGGATCAACTCAAAGATTTATCTTAACACAATGTTTAGATGAGAGTCTTGATGCACTTGCTCTCCACAGGTTTGTTGGTGAGCAGTGGTCACCGCTGGAAGGAACTCCGTCGGTTCTCTATCATGACCTTGAAGAACTTTGGGATGGGGCGGAGGAGCATAGAGGAGAGAGTGCAGGAGGAGGCCAGGAGTCTGGTGAAGACCTTTGAGGAATATAACGGTGAAGAGGGAATATTCTTTCTTTGTGTTGTGTGTATTTTTGTTCTGAGATGTTTATATCAGCTTGAATTTGCCACGAAATTTAAAAGGTGAAAAAGATATAAAAAGTGCTATTATTCATAATGAATTTAAAAATAATTACCCATTGTTTTGTTAATACAAATAATATAATTATGTTGTAAACAATATGTGTATCCTTAACAGGTGGGCTCTTAAATCCCAGAGAACCTTTGTGCAATGCGGTGGCTAACGTCATCTGTTCAGTAGTATTTGGGCACCGGTTTGAATACCACAACCCTGATTTTAAGCTGCTCTATAATGCGGTCACTGCTACCTTCAATGTTCTAAGCAGTCCAACTGGTCAGGTAACTTTTTAAGTATGTCATTGCTCCTGTCCAATGTGTTAAGTTAAAATATCCTGGTGTATTAAAGTTATCTTCATACTTGGATTAAAGGACAAAGCTGGTGTGACTCATTCCATAGCCCTGTTGTTCAAGCTCGCCGAGTGCTGTTAGTAGGAAATAGAACGAGAAAATCTGATACAACAGTTAACACTGACAAAATGGAGCACAGAAACTCACTTTCAGTTTGGTTTTCCTATGCCCCACTTAGTTAATGTTAGCTGCCGGTTCGCTGTTTGGCCTATGTTGAATCATATTTACAGACAGCACTCAGTGATCTCAGACAACAGGGCTATTGATTGATTCACACAGGATTTCTCCTTTAAAGACTGCATCTGTAAGCAGTGTTTTGATATATCATAGAAAAGCTAGTAACACCCTATATCATTGGCCTGGCTTTCAAGAGTGATTAGCTCAATCTGAGATTGAGTTTAGTCTAGATACTTGGCTGTCATCGCCGACTTCCCTGAGGCAGAATAAACAAACATAGATGAAAATGCCTCTGTAGGTTATTGGACAGATATACAACCAATCAGACCAATGACTGATTACATTTGCTGAGACGAGACAGAGTAAGTCATAAATAAACACAAGGTAAGCCTGCCTCCATTGCATAAGGATTAAACTGTTTTTGATTGGTTCCCTATCTCAGGCAAACAAAGCAAATTGGAAATGGGCCTTGTAGCTGAGCCAAAGAGCAAAATCAAATTTAGCTTGTAAAGTATACTGTGAACTATATACCCTTGTGGACCAGACTCTTTCACTTTGCCTCACTTGACAGGCATAAAAAAAAAAAAATATATATATATATATATATATATATATAGCTTGGGAAATCATAGCCTTGGTGTACCCTGATGTAGTACCGTAGTGAAATACAATATTGAATGGAGTTACTGGTTGGTGTCTTTCTACTTTGATAATGTCTGAATCTAACAGAAAACAAGAAGTTATATCAACAAATGTACATAGTAAACTTGGTGAAACTTGTGAGAGACACAGTTGGTGTCCACTGTTTTATCATCTTTTCCAGCTTTATAACATAATTCCTGGAATTCTTGATTGGCTTCCTGGAAAGCACAGAGATGCATTTGCATTACTGCAGAAGGCTCAAGGTTATGTGAAGAAAGAGGCCGACGCCCGACTGAAGCACCTGGATGCAAAATCCACCCCACAGGACTACATTGAGGCCTTTCTGATTAAAATGATTCAGGTTGAAAAAAATGCATTGTGTGCATAATGACTAAATGGCACTGCTGCTCGTGCTATACCTGATCAACCACACAGAGGTCTTCTTGAGTGCTATTAGGTTTATTGAACCTGCTCATTTTTGGTAATCTAAGTGCTGGTTTGTTTGATTATACATAGTCCCCACTAGAGGGCCTCAGTTGCTCATTTACTTATGTTCTATTGGATGAATCACTAAAACTACACTACCCACTTTCCCCTGCTACTCATTCAAGCTTTATTTATGTCTGAGAAATGCAGCCCTCATCATCTTTCCATAAAATGAGATTATAATCACCATATAAAATCGAGCACAGTAGAAGCCTCCAGTCTTGTTGCTTCTTTTCTATATGGAAGATGCATTGTGTCCCTTAGATTCTTTTTGTATGGGTATAAACCCACTTTACTGTTCACCACTTGATTTATTGGATGACCAATCACTCAAAATATACAATCCATTATTAGTATATAACATTGACAACTACATGCCTGCCACAGATTATTATCTATTATCTTTATTTCAGGAAAAAGAGCAGTCAAATAGTGAGTTCCATTATGACAACTTGCTTGGCAGTGTGTGGAATCTTTTTGCAGCTGGAACAGAGACAACCTCCTCAACACTGAGACAAATGTTACTGATAATGATCAAGTACCCAAATGTTCAAGGTCAGAATCAAATCACGCCTTAGCCATTTAGTACACACTGAATGAATGATTGAGTGATAATAAAATCACTAACGACAGTGCTGCTCATGTTTGTGGTTCTGACTTAGCACGCATTCAAAAGGAGATTGATGATGTGATCGGCCAGGAAAGGAGCCCCACCATGGATGACAGGTCCAAGATGTGCTACACAAATGCAGTCATCCATGAGATTCAGCGGACCATGGACTTGGCTCCAACTGCTGTGCCCCACAAAGTAATGGCTGACACAGAATTCAAGAACTACTGCATCCCCAAGGTGAGAGGCTAATTAGTTGGAAATGGTCAATATACCATATTATTGAACAAAAAATGTGACATACTGTATGTAACATCACAGTATGTCATGTCACTAAATTAAATATGAAAGCTGACAATGATAAAAAATGTAACATCTAAAAAAAAAACATTTTTTTCCTGTTTCCTTGCAGGACACTATGGTTCTCCCTCTGCTCTCCTCTGTTCCTTTTGACCCCAAACTGTGGAAGAACCCAGATAATTTTGACCCTGAAAACTTCTTAGATGATGAGGGACGATTTCAGAAGAATGACGCCTTCATGCCATTTGGATTAGGTACAATATTTCCATTGAAATTCCTGGCAAAATGTGGGGAAAAAGTAACATTTGAATGGAATTATGTTTAACATAATTAAGTTCTGTATTAAAGAAACTGTATGAAATGCCAAACTGATTATTTTGGGTGACTGGGGTTTAAAAAATATTAGGAACCACTGGTCTGGTAAATTACAGAGACAAATGCCTCAAAGCAAATGGCCCGAGAATGTTTGCGGTAGCACCAAAAAACTTGTCCTTTATAATACATGTATGTATTTGTGTTATCCCTCAGGGAACCGCATCTGTCTCGGAGAAGGTCTGGCTCGTGTGGAGCTCTTCCTCTTCTTCACCTCATTGCTCCAGCGCTTCACCTTCGTGGGCACCAGACCCCCAGAGGAGATCAACACCATCCCCAGTTGCAGTAGCTTTGGCCGGATACCTCGCGCCTATGACTGCTATGCCAAACTCAGGGTGTAGATGGCAGGAAATATAAGAAAATATAGCCAGACTGATGGTGTGTAGTACAGGTTAGGGGCCATAGAATGGAGGATAATTTTTACCTTGGTATTGCTGAATTAGGAAAGGTTGTGCATGACCACAAAGCTGTAATTAAGACATACAATTATAAATAGAAATAGAATTTACAAGGACTAGGAACATTAGGATGCCTGATTTAAAGGTCTGTGTGTTTGGCTTGATGCAGGAGCTGTCAGTGGTGCAGGATAGCCTAAATCAGAGCAGTGGCATCCAACTATGTTGTCTATAAAACTGCTTTCACATTGCCCTGCAACAGCTGTTGGTACTTGCTGGAGTTTGTTAGGGCAGTGAGAAAGCAACTTTTAATACCCAGCTCTTCCAACATGTCAAACTCAACATACATTCATAGCTTACCATGCAGCTCCAGTCTTATAGTCCTCTCTTAACATATCAAACTCAACATACATTCATAGCCTACCATGCACCATCAGTTTAGAGAATCACATTTAATTTTTCGTCAGTTGTTGTTGTTGTAGATTAGGCACACTAATGGTAAGCAAGTTAGCAAGCAAAATTTAATAGTCTCCTACAATAGAATATTCAGTTATTTGATCAACCTACTCATGTTACTACACATCGAATACACCATGTAAATCAAATTTGTCATAATTTATGACTTGTTAATTGTTATTGCTGAGCATCCTGTAAAAAGGTCAAGATTATCACAAGCTCCTCTTCTAAGGCTGTAGGTGGGAGGTTGAGTGGGCATTTGTAGGTATGGATAGTATGTGGATTGGGGAAAACAGTTCATCATAGCACACTGGCCATTAAAACAATAATACTGAAATAAAATAATTTCCAGTAGTTATCAAAACTATTCAACTGAAACACAACATTTTAACCATACTGTATATATGTATATTTTACATATATATTTTGATCTTCAATCTGAGTATAGTGTTGAATCCCCCATATGAGAGAACCCGTAAAGACTTTTCACCTTGCTTAGTCAAAAAAACAAGTGCTTAATTAAAAAGCATGCCACTTTTGAAACACCAAACCAAAAATTGTAACAATTGTTACTCTAAAAACTCCTTGGATGGTGAATTTTCAATGGTCATTATGCATTCCGATGTCACAAAATGTTTCTTTTGTCTTCAGTAACATACATGAGGGAGCTTCTTGGCTGTAGTACAATGGTCAGCGGGGGGTGACAATGAGCTGGTACTGGCAAGGCACATTGGTAAAGCTGCTTAGCTCTTGGGTGGTGTTCAGACTGGAGGGTCCTCCAGGAGTGCTGAGATGGAAGTGCTGCACTAAAGAGACCAGGAAGATCAAGTGCTCCATCCGTGCCAATGATTCACCCTCACATGCCCGCTTACCTGACAAACACACACACACACACATTAGGATATCTGTCATGATTTCTTCTTGTTGGTCTAATAGACCTTTGTAGTGCATCATCAAAACCCAACCCATACTTTGTCCTGAGATGCATGTCATGATTGTTGATACAGAGACAACTCTAAAATGAGAGATGGTTCTCAGAGGTTCTCAAACTTGATTGGGCCAGGGTTTGGGCCTTGATTGGGCCAGAGGATTTTCATGGACCCTCACAATTGCATGTTTAGCCATACAGGCTTACATTCATTTGTTCTGATAGATGTTAGATGCCAGCCTAGACATCTAGACATATCCTAGCAGTAGCAAATGGTTTGCTATGCAGGTACATCTAGAAATGAGACATAGGGTGCCTGGGCTTAAAACTCCAGGGGTTCTCCCATTGGTCCTCATCTTTAAGCACAGAGTGCAGCATGGGAATAATCACGTGTCCTTCAAAAGGTCAGAGATCATGGATCAGGAAATGAGGCTTTGGGCTTAGTGTGGTGAGCCATTACAGAAATCCGATTTGAGTCTCCTCTGAGTTTATTGAAAGATGGTGGCAACCAAGCCCCAGGCAGTTGTGATTGAGTTGGCTTGGGCAAAATCCCATGCCTCATACACATACAGATGATCATTTTACTATCATTACTCTACATAATAGAAACATCATAGATCACTTTTTGTCTCTCATTCTAATATGCAGCTAGTGAGTTACCTGATTGGATTGTTTTGCACTCCAATCCTGCTGATACAGTCATTTACCCCCAGCTTCCACACACACCAAGAACAGAAGAATGCAATAGATGTGTACGGCCTTATCATATAGTGACAGAGAGCAAAGGTGTGTGTGTGTGTGTGTGTGTGTGTGTTTGAGTGTGTGTGCATGTGTGTGGCCATGTAACAGACAAACCTTGGGAATAGCGTAGCCCCTGAATGAGATGTCTTTGGTGGCATAGTGGGGGAGATTGAGGGGCACAACGTCCAAGTGACGCTACACTTCATGAATGACAGCATCAGTGAAGGGGAGGGACTTCCTGTCCTCCATTTGTGGGATGTCCTGTTGGCCAAGCAACGTGTCAATCTCCTTATACATGTGCTCTGTAAAACCAATGGGAAATAAAACAATGTAAAAACACTGGGAAATAAAAATGCCTCTCAAATTAAGAAGACTTGTGGGCATGTGTTTGTGTATAAGTGCATGCATGAACTGTCCTAAGCATGTTATCATAGTGGAACTCAGTAGATGGGAGGTCTTTCTCCTAATAGAGTTCATGTGTCCTTTGGAAGAAAAGGAATGTTAATGGAAATGCAACCTAGATATATATATATATCCAAGGTGAAATTAAAATTAGTTGTAGCACGGATGCTACATATCAGTAGTTTGTACTCAGTGCATCAAAAACAGCACTGATACATCTCCCTCAAAACCAAGCCTTTCTAGCTAACAATGTGTCACTACAGGCTGAGGGTGATGTCACATGGCTGGCCTATTGTGTATGTAAATATTCCTCCTGATGTCTGATACTGAAAGTAGCTATGCAATGAGGTGAAGTTTGTTCAGCTGCTGCCCCCTGGGGGCCATAAGCTGCTATTGCTCATCAACCTTGTTTAATGTGTGCCAGTAGTAACTGAATGTCTGAATGACAATCACTGGAAAAGCAATATGGCCACTCTGTGCTAGGACTTGAGGTGGTCATACTGAGATGTGTCGTCTCTATCTGCGTTCAGCTGTGGTACTGACCTGCTCCATTCTGATAAGGAAACAGTCAATGTAGTTCCTGGGGTTGTCTGGGTCTAACATCTCCTTGTGTTGGTGGATGTGCTCATTGATGAAGGCTCACCATTGCTGATACCCAGACCTGTTTGTGATCAGTAAAGTTACAGTAAACAGCTCATACATGAAATGCTGGAAAATATTGGATTTTTATTGGAAATTTATACAGATGATTAAAATGTACATTGAATTTTCATGGTAAAAGTTTTGATAAAATCATAATAAAAATTTACAATAAATCAATTTACAAAAATGAATGAAAGATCTCACCAAATCCCCTGACTGCTCTGTTTATGAATGGCACAGGAGCCCTTCCTGTGAAATCATCAGCCTGGTCTACCAGGACCTCATACCCAGTCAGAATCACAAAGTGCTGGGGTCCAAGATGCACAGTCATGACCGGTCCATAATGCTTGCTCCACTGGGATGGGGAGGATGTATAAGTACTGTAATCAATTAAATTTGCTATATGACATTAAAAGCACAGAACAAAGTGAAAAAAAGACCCAGAAATAGTGATGTGAACAAGCAAATGTTTTATAAAGCGTTAAAAAAGCCTAATTGTTCCGTGTTACCCTAATGTCCTGTTAGCATGCTAGTTAGCGTTGTTACTAGCTAATGTCAGGCCCAGCACACTTGTAATGCCACCTGTGGTACTGTATTAAATACAGTAGAAGTCAATGGAGGAGTGGCATGTGACTGCATTCAAAGTATCTTTTTACACCATGTTATATTATGTTAGTTTGTTAAAATTAAGATAGAAAAATCCATTTGGGGCTCTCTTGTCCACCTGGGGCAGGTTTCCCAGCAGGGGTAGACCAGTGGGGCCTGGGGGCAGTGGAAGCCCCTTTGTACCCCTCCTCCTCCAGACCAGCAGCAGCAGGAGCACCAGCAGCACGCTTGTCTTTTTGTGTGTGGGGTTTCTCTCAATGGTGTCTTGGTCAGTGATTCCACTTAATCAATTACCCTCTGTCTCTCTGCCTCTGCCACTCTCTGCCTCTGCCACTCTATTTCCCCTATAGCCTATTTGCTGTCAGACGCTAACAGGGGGAGCTGTTATGGCTGTAGTAGGACAGAGGTACGTAAGATAACCACAGACAGCACAACAAACAGTAGCTACCCCCTTTAAAGGAGACATAGAATGGAAAACCATTTTTTACCTTGGATTTGCTGAATCAGGAGAGGTTGTGCATGGCAAAAGAGCTGTCATGAACATGAGGCATAGTTGTGCCCTCCTTCAGATGGAAATCTTAAACTTAGAAATGGACACTGAAACACTGGAGAATTAGGACAAAGCCTGCATGTTATGTGAAATATCACAAATCAATTGTGGTTCAATTGTGGTTGTCAAAGAGGGCACCACATAACCAAAACAGACCATTTCAACACCCAGCATAAATATTGGTTGTAATTGGGCTTGCAAAATTGCACTTCGTCTTATTTTTGATAAATAATAGTTTAATAAATTATATTCCATCATCAGAGAACAAGGTAAATTAAGAAATACTGCATTTTATGTCACTTGAGAAATCTGGTGTGAATGAATCCATAGCCTTGTTTGAGGTCACCGAGTGCTTTTTGTACGAAAGAGTCAGCAAATGTAATACAACAAACCAAATAGCAAACTGGCAGATACTGACAGAATGGGGCATAGGAAAATTAAACTGAAAGTGAGCGTCTGTACTCCGTTCAGTTGGTGTTAGCTGCCGGTTTGTTATTCAGTTTATGTTGTATCAAATTTGCTGGTTCTTTTTCCTAAAGACAGCACTCAGCAACCTCAAACAGCAGGTCTATGGATTGATTCAGGACAGATTTCTCATTTAACCTTGACAGGACAGACCAGCAGGCCTGAGAGGTAGACTGGTATAGGTGGGGGTCAGGAAAATGGAATTTTTGACTATCAAATTAACGGACTATGGTCATCTTATTGGTTACTGACATTTTTTAAGAAAAACATGAAAATTCTTTGACTGTGGTTTTGTAAACTTGAAAATAGCTGTATTTTCTCAGTAAACTAAACAAAATATCTTTCTGCAGCAGGTCTTGGGTCACTTCTTGTTCGGACTTGACCCCTGGAAAGACCGGAGCACACTGACCAGTAGAAACATATTTCACTAAAGAGTAATGTTAGGTCCAAAAATGGCAACACAATGTCCACAGTATTTCACATTCCAAATGAGTATGAAGTGTGCCATCATTTTGTTGTGGTGTATTCAAGTTTTAGTGTATTAATGTAAAATTTCACTGTGTTGTTTATAAGCAGATCCCCAAAACAAAAGCGCTTCTCAGTATGTTGATCTTTGTCTTGGATATTCAGCATGACAAGCACACTTGGATGAGTAGGGTAGAAGCCAGGTAACTTCTCTGCCTGGTGCTCTTTGAACACACATACACACACACACACACACACACACACACACACACACACAACACATGGAAGAAAGGCTACGTCAATCTTTATAAGACTTCCTGTCTACTGCCCATGTGATCTTTATACAGAAGTGGGAGTCTCATCACTGAACACACCTGATCAGAAATGGAGAGACACTGGCACACTGTTACTCAGGGCTGTTTCAAGGCACTCTGGGAGCCCAAGACAACAGGTCATCAACACTCACCCACCTCTCTCTCACACACACACACACACAGCCTGGCAATATTGCAGCATCAGTGAAATACCCTAGGCTAGGCCAACAACAGCCTGCAGTACAACATTTGGACACTGGGGGGTGGCAGTGACCTGCTACTGGTATACACACACAGAGATACACACACTGTCAGTATCAGTAATTCTCTGTGCTGTGAACATTTCCTCAAGCACTTTGAGTACACTATATTGATATGCTGTATCTCTCATACATCAATTTATCTTATCTATCTTTTCATCCCCATTCTGTTCTTGGCTGTGTTACTGTATTCAGAGATAAGGCACATTAGTGTGACCCACTTGTGTGCACAAGGGTGAGAGCATTCTACCCTACTTCTTGAATCAGCACATAGGACACTAAAGTACACCACCAGGTAGATTTGTCCCAGGTACACTGAGGAACGTTTACTATCTAACTCTTCCAGGTGAGGGTTCAGCACCGCTTTTCTTTGGAAGCCACTGAAGGGAATGCTGAAGGGCACTAGTAAACATTGCACAAATACAGTCCATGAAGTCACCATGACCATGTTCTATTTTGCCTTCATTTATTCACCCCGGTGATACAGCAAAATACAAATGGCAACCCAAAGTAACTAGGGTAACTAGGTAAAAAGGAGCAGGTACATTTTGATAATTATAAGTTAGTGCTTCCTTTGGTGTTTGTAGAGACTTGCGTGAAATGAAATGGAGAGACAAAGAGAGCGAGAGAGAGAGAGAGACCCTTCCCTCTTAAAACACAGGAAAGCTTGCGCCTATTATAACCTCTAGTGCAGCCCAATGCTTACATTCTTATCAGTCAGTATGCTCCTGGGTGTCCTCGGTACACAGCTTGGGTGACATAACCTGGTTGTAAACACTCAAATGGCAGTGCTGGTGACTCCCTGGAGTCTACACCCCCTGACTCCAAGATCTTAGGGCAGCCGTGGCCTACAGATTTGTGACCGAAGGGAGGCTGGTTCAATCCTTGACCACACTGCAAAAAAATAGAGAGAAAATTGCCCATGGTAAGATTTCTTGATTAATGTTATGATATTTAAGCAAAAAATAACATTAATTTTCTAAATCTACTGTCTAGAAACTACATTACAGCTACATTAGCTCAAAACTAGTCAAGAAATCTAGAACAATGAATCTAATTGAATCTAGAACAATGATGTTAAATTCAAGTAAGCCATCAAGTCTCCTATCCAGCTCCCGATCAGACACTGTGCTGCTAGCTTCTGAAATTTGAGTTTAACATATATACACCTTATTAAAATCAGTCATTAGACTTTTATGAATAAGGGGTTTAAATTTATTTATGCAAGTTTAAAGAGGTCTTGACGTGATTAACAGGTTCAGTGAATCCAGGGTTTGTTGGATCTTCCATCCAAATGTGTTTTCTGTTTTTATTAGCAGTGCAGAATGCAGTACTTATTAATATTATGGGCTTATGTTGCGAACAATGCAATTTTTGTGAACAGTTTAGCAAAAGCTGTTTTTGCAATGAATTTATGACGTTTTGCTGGTTGAATGTCTGGTTGAGTGTCACTGCCTCAGGCTCACCTTCTTAACCTTTGAAACTCTTTAGGCCATTAAACATTACCAATTAATCATTGACATACAGTACGCAAACGCCTGTGTGACCATTTATGCACACTACACAAACTTAGTCCAGGAAAAGGGAAAAAAACTAACCAAAAAGGCATAAAAAACAATTTAGAGGTTGTGGTAGCCCCTATTTGTGGACCTTCTCTGTGTCTTTATTGCAAAATGTATAGGTTTGCCAGCTGAACGAGTCTTCTTCAGACTGACTTTATTGAGTTTTGTTTTATTTTCTGTAACGTGGTACAACCCCCAACTTGTAGAGCAGGGGAACAACTTTATAGGAGAGGCGAGAGTGAAACAGCACAGTCACGAAAAATAAAAAATCTACATTCCTTACTCGAAGAAATGAAAAATGAAATCCATTCCCTAGGAAAACCAGATAAATATGAAAATCTCTCATGTAAGTAGATTTGTTTACTTTGACATGAATATCAGCAGATTGACTAAAATGACAAAACCGTGATAAGGGTAGCCCTTCAGGTTAAAGGGAACGAGTCACATGACTCCCCTCTAACCAACTCCCCTCCTCTGTCCACATAAATTCCCTCAGTCTGTGGGGAAGGCTCAGCAAGAACACAAACAAAGTACAGACAGGGAGATAGTCAGACAGATAGATAGGGAGACAGAAATAGTGACCAAGATAAAGAAACGTTACTAGCATACATATATATATATATATACACACACACACACACACAGAAAGAGAGAGTGAGAGAGAGAGAGAGAAAGGGAGAGAACAGACCAAGCACAACAGGAGAAACCTGAAAGTGAAGTCAGCAGAAATACATAAGAGAAGATAATGCCTGAATCCAGCATGCTGCTGCTGGGTGGCCTGGTGCTGCTCCTGCTGCTGCTGGTCTGGAGGAGGAGGGGTACAAAGGGGCTTCCACTGCCCCCAGGCCCCACTGGTCTACCCCTGCTGGGAAACCTGCCCCAGGTGGATAAGAGAGCCCCATTCAAGACCTTCATGCAGGTGAGCAAGCACAGTGCTTTGGGTATGCCTGCAAAATTTTTCCAATTCTATTTATGTATTTAGCAGACCCTTTAATCCAAAGCAGCTCACAAGCAGAGGGTTGACATCCAAGCTATTGCAGGAAAGACAAAGAATCCCACTAGTTAGCAAGAGCCACAGGAGACCCGCAGAGGTGCTGAAAGTGCAGTGTGTGTGTGTACATGTGTGAGAGCCGAGGGGAGGGGGCGGGGCGGGTACATGGTAAATACATTCACAGCTGTGCTCACAAGCTCCTGCAAGAGAAGAATGTGACCCTGCTCAAGTCTGTAGTGTTTTTAAAGCCCTTTGAGCCACAAAAACACTAAAGCACTATTGCTATTATTGTTAATACTGCTACTGCTACTGCTATTTCTATTATGATGATGATGATGATGATGATGATAATTATTATTGTTATTATTATTACAATTTACTAACGTATTACTAACAACAACAACAACAATAATAATAATAATAATAATAAGAAGAAGAAGAAGAAGAAGAAGAAGAAGAAGAAGAAGAAGAAATAGTAGCAATAGTAGTAGTAGTCATAGTAGTTGTAGTAATAGCAACAGTAGTGGTAGTAATCTACTTAGTCTATGGACATCAAACCAATATTCACCTTATGGAACTCTGAAACTGATTTGGTCGTTGTCAGTGGAGTAAACAGTATGGGTCGGTCATGACTGTGAAACTTGGGCCTGTGCGGATGGTCATCCTTACCGGGTACCAGACAGTGAAGGAGGCCCTGGTGGACCAGGCAGATGACTTCACAGGAAGAGCACCAATTCCATTCTTGAATCGAGTTGTTAATGGATACGGTGAGATCGTCTTTATTTGATTGTCCAAACAAAAGTGATCCTATTGATAACTGATAACAAGTGAATAGTGGTTTGGTTATCAGTATAGATATTTGCTGTCTGTTGATTTTCTTCATCAGGTCTTGCTATCAGTAATGGTGAGCGCTGGCGTCAGCTGAGACGCTTTACACTGAGCACGCTCAGAGACTTTGGAATGGGCCGCAAGAGGATGGAGCAGTGGATTCAGGAGGAGAGCCGACACCTGCTGGACAGCCTGAGAGAAACCAAATGTGAGTATGTGTGTGTGTGTGTTATTTATTTGTTTGGAGGCCATAGTCAATGATAAGCAAATATGTGCATTTTTTGTCCCAAACAGGGCAGAATGTTTGAATGTGATTTCACAGAGATTTTAACAGGTTTAATACTTTTTGTGACAACGCTATGAGTTTTATTTACATTTTATTTGACCCTTTGCAGAGCTACCTGTTGAAGACCACAGCATCACAAACATTGTCGAGCTCTTTCTCTACATGTCCCTCTTTCTCTCATCCAGTGGCCCCATTCGACCCCACGTTCTTCCTGAGCCGTGCCGTTTCCAACGTGATCTGTGCCCTGGTGTTTGGGCAGCGCTTCAGCTATGATGATGCCACCTTCCTGCATCTTCTGCAGATCATCTCAGATGCGTTTCGCTTTGGGAGCACACCATGGGGACAGGTACAATTATGACATGACACATGACATTGACATTGGGGAATGTTTTCCTCTTTTTCCTCTGCTTACCTTCTCTTATCTTGCTGAAGTGATGGGCTAGCCTTTGTTACATCATCCCTCTCTCATCCAGAGACAGTGAACGAAGTCAAAAATTTGTAGTTACACAATGACAGGGGGTTTCATAAGGTCCTTTCCCTGAAATAAAAATGACAACAGGGCTAATTCAAAATCTCAAGAGAAAAGATTCAAATCCATGAAAAAACAAACTTTATGGAAACATGCCACTCAGTGAGGTGAGCACAACCCATAGCTGTTGGTGTGTGACACACCACCAGTATTAAAAGGAGAAATCCAGATGATCAATGAATAGTCCACAACAAAACTGCTTCTATTGGGTCAGCATTTCACACCACAATCTCACAATCTGTTCCCAAAAAGTTTCTGGATTAACATTCCAAATGTTATCTTAATGTAGCGGCCGTATCTTGGGAACGAAATAGAACGTTCAAGCACTGTTTTTATTTACAGTGATAAAAAATTCAATACTTCTCCTAATGCATCCAGTGCATTAGGAGAAGCATCCACAATCCCCCTCTCTCCCCACAGATGTACAACATCTTCCCCCGTGTCATGAGCTACGCCCCTGGGCCACATCAGCAACTCTTCCAACACTTAGACAAAATCAGGGAGTTTATAACAGAGAAGATCCATGAGCACAAGGAGAAACTGGACCCAGACAACCCTCAAGACTATATTGACTGTTTCCTCATCAGACTGGAGCAGGTAGGCCTCATCTGTTGGTGAATGGCGGATGCATCATTGGTCATACTGGAGACATACGATATGTTTCTATGAAAGATGCCACAATGATTTGTGTTAACAGGTTACATGGACACACAGTATAAAGTACACCAGACTATGCACCGTATCTGTAGTTCCATATGGGTGGACAGTGGGATTGTATGTGGTGGTCTTACCAAACCCCAAAACACCGTTTTGCTCAAGTCAAGTCAAGCCAAGTCAAGTCAAGTGAAGTAGGTTTTTATTGTCGTTTCAGCCATATACACAGTACATAGTGAGACGAGACAACGTTTAACCGGGAACAATTGGTGATACACGTAACTGTTAAAACACAGTATGGACAAGACAGATACGTAATATTGCCTACATACACTATTTTGGGACTACAAAGATTCACTCACCCACTCACACGCGCACTCACACACACAACTACACACGCATGCGTGCACACTCTTGTACACATATGTACATACAGTACAACACAGTTGTAAACAACTGGCAGGTCAAAGTTACAGGTGACCTAAAACACACACACTAGACAGGGCATGGCTTTTAGCAGAGCACTGTGGCTAGTGGTGTGATTTGTAAACAGGAGACTGTTCTACATAAATATAAATAATAGCAGCAAGGCTAGTGGTATGATTTGTAAGCAAAAGACTATTCTACATAAATATAAGTGATAGCAGCAAGAAAGTGCGGGGGGCATAAAGGTGTAGTGTGCTGTAACGCGCTGGTTTGCATCATGAGTTACTAAGAAATTACAGTCCAATTGCACTACAGGTTGTACAGCAGTCTGACTGCCTGCGGGAAGAAGCTCTTCCCCATTCTGGAGGTGCGGGCAGTGATACTGCGGAAACTTCTGCCAGATGGTAGTAAGGTGAATAGTAAATGGGAGGGATGGGTAGTGTCTTTGGTAATGTTCTTGGCTTTCCGCAGACAGTGGGTGCTGTAGATGTCTGAGAGGGGGGGACAGAGAGACTCCAGTGATCTTTTTGGCTGTCCTCACAATCCGCTACAGGCCTTATGGTCTGCAGCGGTGCAGTTGCCGAACCACGCTGTGATGGTGCCGCTGAGGATGCTCTCAATCGTCCCTCTGTAGAAAGCTTACTTAGTGTGTGCAATTTAGCAATGATATTATTAGCCCGTATCATTTATTGTATTAGTTTTGAGGTTGTGAAGTCCCATTGAAGTGAATAGAGCATTGTAATAAAAAATATTAATAGATAGCTGTGTAATAACCGATAATAATGTGTTCACAGGACACTGGGAAGTAGGGAATTTTTGTTACCACATATACATTGTTTCTTTAAGTGGAGCTTAGTAGCCTGGAAAATGGTGGGTTTGAATCCCATCTGCCATCATTGTGCAATAACAACATTTACAGACACATTTTTTTATGTGCACGGACATACTGCTAAAGGCTGCATGCTGAGAGCTAATCATGTCACCATCTTTTAATTGACTGGCCTTGTTTCCCTCGGCTTTCTCAGGAGAAAGACCTTCCCAACACAGAATTCTTCTATGATAATCTCGTCTCCACTGTCCTCAACCTTTTCTTTGCTGGCACTGAGACCACCAGCACAACCATGAGATATGCAGTGATGCTGCTTATCAAACATCCTGAAATGCAGGGTAGGTACTTGAGGACACACACACACACACACACACACACACAGGCACACATGATGCACAGAAGCTATTATGCACTAAATGCTTAGCGGACATCAGCTCTAGATAGAGAGTGAGGGAATGAATGAACCAATTAGGCTACATTGGGGAATGATTAGAGGGGTGGATTAAATAACCCAGGATGGGACTTTAGCCAGGACACAGAGGAAGTCCCCATTGCATCTTTTATGACCACCTTAAGTCAGAACCTCAGTTTAATGTCTCATGTGTAGGATGGCCCACACCATCACAGCACTAGCACATTGGGATTGATTGTTTTGTCCAGAGGGAAGAGTGCCATCTACTAGCCACCCATCAACACTACTTCCAGCACCAATTTAGTTTTCCCAGATGGTCGCCCATCCAAGTACTGACCAAGCCGTAGTGTAGCTTAGCTTCAGCAGTTCAGCTGAGATTTGGTACCGCTGGTCTAGCTGTTGATGTCCATTGACTGAAGTCTATAACGCTTATATGAATACTTTATAAACAGTCATATGCACTGTAAGTATTGTCATATGTTCTGTCTTAATTCTAGAGCACATGCATAAAGAGATAGAGACAGTGATTGGCCAACATCGCATCCCACAAATGGAGGACAGGAAGTCCCTCCCCTTCACTGATGCTGTCATTCATGAAGTGCAGCGTCATTTGGACATTGTGCCCTTCAATGTCCCCCATTATGCCACCAAAGACATCTCATTCAGGGGCTACGCCATTCCCAAGGTTTGCTAGTTACACATTTCTTACTCCTTCACATCACACACATCACTACACGACAAAAAAATGCAATCTCGATTCCCACCTACATACAATCTCATTTCTCAATGACAACATTTTATCTGTATTTTATTTTAGGTGCTGCACCACAAAAAACACACATTTTAGTGTCGCAACAAACTGGCATTTTATATTTACATTTATGCATTTAGCAGACAATTTTACTTTTTTTTTTGTCAACTATCAATTGTTCAGGGCCAGTCTCCCCTAGAGCAACTTAGGGTTAAGTGCCTTGCTCAGGGGCACAACGGTGGCAGCTGGGATTCTGAGAGTGAAACAGTGCAGTGATGAACGAGTGGAACAACAGGGCCAGCGATAGGCATAGACAGGCTAGATGGTTGCATAGGACGCCCTCTAGTGGCGCCCTTCATATATCTTCTATGTCACCAAACAAAAGGTACAAAAGTGAACTAAAGCACCAATTTAAACAAATAAACAAAATCAACATATGGCACCCCCACATATTGAGTTAGGTGCGTCTGTGTGCACGCGTGTGTGTGTGTGTGTGTGTGTGTGTGTGTGTGTGTGTGTTGTTTTTCATGTTTTTGTGGGGGTAGAGTACAATCTTGCCTAGGGCACCAAATGGGCCAGAACCTGCCCTGCAAGACAGGTTTAGGAAAACTAGACTGCACCATGAATGATAAAACCCAGGTGATAGTGAAGAGAATCAGCCAACTGCCCTAATCAAACCAGTTCTCTGAGCATATGTAAATTATACACGCCTTTGGAAGCAGCGGTCACAAACAGCAGCAGGGACAGACTTTACTGCACTGTCACCTATGGCTGTCGCATATGAAAAGAAGTCCTCCACCCCAATTGCACAAGTCCATAATCCTTTCTTTTGCTCTTTTTGAAAAAGTTACATCCATGTTGGTAGATGCAGCGATGAGTAAGCAGGTCCTGGCTTTCTATTTTAATAGACAGCCCTGGTTTGCAAAATAGCAATTGTGATGCATAATTGCCTGTAGGCTAGGTTATGGTGAACCTAACATAGTCTATAGGCCTACATATTGTCTAGCTGTGTGCATCTTCAGGGACAGACATATTTCCCATCATGTTTGGACATCATGTGCGGATGCGGGACAAGACTTGGTGGACAAAGTACTTCTGTGGGATTTCTTTTGCCATGAAAAGAAGGAACGTTATGGATTCTCATCCGAGGTTGCAGTGTAGCTCATCTAATTTATCCTCACAAATAACACAAACCCCTGGTTAAGCTATCTTTATGCTGTTCTGGAGATCGATGTTGATTACCTGTTGTGATATCTTACAGTTTTGAGGGCAAAAACACTTCTGGACCATATCAAGAAAACTGTGATTCATTTTTTTAGAATCGTGCAGCTTTACTTGGGATAGACTAGTTAATCTGTCAAATAATCAAATGGGCTGTTTAATATCATTTAGCCAGTTGTTGCAAATAAGTCCCATGATGTACTGCTACTTGAACACGGTACACTCTTTAAACACCTTACACTGATGAAGAGCAGCTGTCATTTGGCCTTGTTTTAACTTCACAAGACATGATATGTGATATGCATTTAATGTGATACAATGTGTGATACAAAAAGTGATAAAACTTTTACATGACCTTTGACCCATTACAGGGCACCACAATCATTCCCATGCTGCACTCTGTGCTCAGAGATGAGAACGAATGGGAGAATCCCTGGAGATTTAATCCCAGGCACTTCCTGGACAGCAATGACAACTTCAAGAAGAACCCAGCATTCCTTCCCTTCTCTGCAGGTATGGGGAGTTTGCCCAAGGTAGCTTTCGAAAGAGCAGTTTAATTATAATATTCATATAATCATATAGGTATTTTATTAGCAAATATAGAGTATTGCTATATATACAGTATTAAAACCAAAGATATACAATATCTTTGCCCATAAGATCACATCAAAATTTCTATTTGACTGCTTGACTAAAAAGGTTCACAAATCCTAGCAAGACAGCTATTCTAAAGTGGTTCACAAATCCTAGCAAGACAGCTATTCTAAAATGTCACATACTTTGCCCTTAAACACTGAGCACAGTCTCATGATTCTTGCCAACTTGTTTTATTCACCATGTTAATTACCACCAACACTGAGCATGCCTGATGGGTTAGGTGGCACTAGTGAATCTGCACATGAAATTCATAAACTGTAAGATTCAGATAGATACAGACGGAGACCCAAATGCAGATCAGTGCGGTTTATTTACAGTGAAAAAATAGGACAAAAAGGGAAAACGCTCAGATCATCAAAAAAGCAAAAATAAGTAATCCAACACAGATTCCACAAAAAGGGTTTGGGGTAAAGAAACACACAAAAGATCAATACAGTCCAAAGTCTCACAGAGATCAAGGAAAAACTCACAAATCCAAAATGTTTTTAGGCAATTGAAAACCAAGGGAGTCAAAAAGGCAAAAGGCAAAAACTCAAAAGGCTCAAGAAGACAAACGCAAAGAACAGGATAGCACGGGAAACAACAGGGATATAAGCAGGTAACAGGCTGGGAAACAAATTTACAAGCGAGGTATCGTATCAGATGATCAGACAGAGAACAAAGAACAAGTTGGGGTTTAAATAGGGAGCAGAGTACTTGGGCAAACAAGAGGCAGCTGACACTCATTACGAGGAAACACGATCACAAGACACAGGTGTGGAACAGGGGAGGAGAAAGGGGTAGGGCAGGTGAACAGAAGCACATGGCAAACAAAAACAAACATGGGGACTGCAGCGCATTGATAGTCCAGTAGGGGGCCAGGGTCTCAGGGAACAGGTGCATAACAAACATAGAAAGCAAGAAAGTAGGGACTTGCTGTCCTTATGGCGTCACACGATGGCAACCTGATACCACTGCCGCCACTCTTTTTCACCCTTTTCCGCTATTATCCATGTTTCTTTTCGCCTTTTGACTAGGTTTATACTGGTCATGTTTTTTGTTATATTTTGCAAATGGTTTGTTTGGTTTAGTTTGGAAAGTTAAGGTTGTTGAATTTTTTTGTGGATTGTGGAGTCGATTCATATAATGCTGTGATCCCGACGTCTTTGCGTACGGGACGTGAGAGAGATTGATCTAGCAAGCGCCTATCTATCTGTGGAGCTGCAGAGACCGCAGAGAAAACCCACACTTATGGGATGAGATGTGGGGAAGCAAAGACGAAGTTAGGCTACATTGTTCCAGCAGAAGCCAGGCCATCCAATGGCCAGGTTCGGAGGTAGGCGGCCACACCCCCTCTGGCTGTATGGTTGACACACTTATGAGCAATGAATGCCACCTCCATTACCACTTTGGCTGAGGACAATTATATATTTATATATATTTTGGCCATTATATATTTCCCTCTATTATTTTATTAGCTTTTATATATTTATTTTGCTCTGCACTCAGGTATCTGTGAGACTTTTGGAATTACACCCATTATTATTGTGTTTACAGATGTTTTCTCATTAATTATGCATTAATGGTAGGTAAACAAAACAGCTGGAATAGTGTCAGGCATTGTCAAATTACTACTGATGTAATATGCATGTGTGTGTGTGTGTGTGTGTGTGTGTGTGTGTCAGGTAAGCGGGCGTGCGTGGGTGAGTCACTGGCGCGGATGGAGCTCCTGCTCTTCCTGGTGTCCATAGTGCAACGGTTCCAGCTCAGCACCCCTCGAGGGCCATCCAGTCTGAACACAACTCCAGAGTTCAGCAGCTTTGGGAACGTGCCCCACCGCTATGAGCTCATCGCCACCCCCCGTTGACCAGCCGCAGTGGAGAGACTCTATACGCCATGGTGGAGAGACTCTGGGAGGTCTTCTTTTGCACTTTTGCAATTTTTAAACTGATGTGTGAATGGATTACTTGACCAAATATCTAGGCCTCTGTGCAACCCTTCTCTGTCATTTGCTTTAAATCTGGACTATGTAATGCACATTCAATAGACAAACAATTTTTACCCTCTTAAAAAGCCTAACTCTCTTCTGCTGTACCATAGCAGAAAAGAGCTATAGCAGGCCTATCATATGTCTTTGAACAAAAAAAAGAGTTTCTGCTTGCTTGTTTGTTTGTTTTTTTTTTAAATAAATTAAATAGTTAAATAATTACATTTTAATGCAAATCACTTTTGTATGGAAAAAGGGCTAATGTAAAGTTCTAGAAGAGAAGAGTACATAGCATTTGGATCAATTAACACTCACAGAAATACAGTATTGTCTCATGGATTTATGGTAGATTTATGCATATTAACCAAATTGTTGTCACAATTGGAAATGAAAAGAGAGGCTTGATACATTCACTATTTTCACCTCTGGAAATACAGTCGCAAGTAGTGAGTACACTGTTTAAGAGACTATGGCTCCAGTGCTACTGTACAAGAAGTCATGGGTAGTTAAGTAAGGAGCTATTTAGTACCCATGGATACTAGTGTCGAGGCCTGCTAGCCATCCGCACCAAGCGACACTCTGTAGCTAGCTATGTAGATAGCTAGATGTAGATTCTCATTTTAACATTGTTACTTTGACGAAAGAGACCTGACCTTTTTTTGCAAAGTCAGAATGGTGAGGTTCAGAATGGTGAGGTTTTTTCTCTTGACTCTTTTTTCACTTACATTTTTTGTCACTGAATCAGTGCCGGGTTTGTAAAAATCCTATTCATTTTGCCATAGGGGTTTCATCTCAGGAACCCGGGAGTGTTAAATTCTAACAAGAAAAACTACAAGCTTCCACATTAGGGTTTCTTGGCAGCTCTACACACCTTTTGTTATGATACTGACAGATTTGGCCAAAGAAATAATTCCCTCACTTATCCATGCAAAGCGACAAAAACCAACAAAAAAAAAGTAGCAAAAGAGTTTTGAACCTTAAGAACCTCACGTCTTTAGGAACGTTAACAGTCATCAACCCTTAACACAGAGGGATTGGTTAAATCTCAAAACATCTTGTGCAGTTCAAGTTTCTGCATTGTATATGTTTACTACATATTTACATTGTAACAGACTGACGGGGACCCAAAAGCAGATCGGAGCAAAAGGTTTATTTTACAATGATCAGGGAAAATTCAAAAAGGGAACAAAGCTCAGAGGATCCAAAAAACAGAAGGGAAGTCCAACACAAAATCATATAAGTCTTTGGGGGAAAACACACAAAAGATCCGGTCTTGTTAATATTAAACATAGACGGCAAAACAAAGAAGCAATCCTCTCAATCGTAGAAAGTTAATCCAAGAAAACAGGTAGGCAAAAGTTCTGGGTACAGAATCCACAGGTAAGCGAACACGGGTGCAGGCAAAACACGAAAATCAGAATTC
The DNA here is from genome assembly GCA_027481765.1 of Tenualosa thibaudeaui. Classification (NCBI taxonomy): domain Eukaryota; kingdom Metazoa; phylum Chordata; class Actinopteri; order Clupeiformes; family Clupeidae; genus Tenualosa; species Tenualosa thibaudeaui. The sequence goes on from JAIFZK010000208.1 coordinate 1,478,450, forward strand.
ACAGGAATGCAACACTGGAGCAGGCGAAACATGAGAAGAGCACACATCAAGGAACACGGTCAGACAATCAGACAAGGAGCAAGGGAAGAACTGGGGAATATATAGGGAACAGAGCAATGAAACTAACAAGGGACAGGTGAAACTCATTACAACAATCAAGGACGTGAGGACCGGGTGCAGAGCGGGGAGAGGGAAAGGGGCAGGGCAGACAGCAAAACATGAGCACATGGAAAAGGTAAACAAACACAGAACTTGCAACACTTAAATAGACCAGTAGGAGGCCGGGTGGTCGAGAGCAGGATCATGACATACATACACCTGTGTATGTTTAAAATTAGCTGATGGGGATCTTTCAGTGTCCTTGCGACAAGGAGCTCCAAAAATCTATCAAACTTGCTCAATCTGCTATGGGATTGAAATAATAATAATATAAAATATTAAAAATATATTATTAATAATAAAAATATTAATAACAAGTAGAAATAATAAAAATAATAACATAATAAAACATATTAATAACAAGTAGAAAGGTTACTATGCATTTGGTTTTCAGTGATACAGCACAGTACTTGTAAGAGGAGCCACACTGTGGGTAATATCCTGTCATACATCCCATTTGACATTAGGTCTACCTCACAGAATTTGCACACTGTTGCATGGCCCAGATTTAGGACGGTGGGACATGGAGGGATACACAGAACAAGATGAATGCTCTGCAAGTTTCCAAGTAAGTCCGATACTGACCCCTAAAAGATTCAGAGATGGTTCGAAGTAGCCTACTGCTAAGAAAAATCAGATCTCCCATCTAAGCATACTGAACATGAGACTCAGGCAATGTGGGCTCACTCTCCCATGCCTACATGCCTTTTTTATCATGCTAGTGTAACGGGCAGAGCAGATGTCTGACTACGCCACCCAATTGAAGAGCTGGGCGCACTCAGTTTTACACACAGGTTCTCAGAATTTGGTGGGAGCAACAGAACAGACTCACCAAACAATTGTATAACAAGTATATTTATTATCCAAATACAAATATTTTATAAATCCAAAATAAAAAATCAGTCCTTGTGGGTCCCTGCACATACTTAGGAAGTCCATGAAAATCCCAGTCCAGTCCAGTCAACAGTCCAGCCACACTCAGCAGCTTTCCCAGTCCGATATCCCCTTGTAAGCACACCAGCAGCTTCCACACACACTCTCACACACGCACACAACACACCTGAGGGACCACCAATGAGCACAGCAGAAAGGAAAAAAAATCACAGCACAAAACACCCCAAAATCAATCACAGTGAAACACTAAATAACTTAACACACAAGTCTACTGTGGCAAGAGGTGGAACATTCAAGTTTGCAGGACTGGGTTGGTAACGCTGCTGTTACCAGAAGGAGCAGATGCAGCACTCACCCTCAAACTGGGAGCAGACGTGTCTAGCTTCCAGTCCTGTTGAAAAACGCCAACTGTGGAGAGCAGAAACTCTACTGCCAGGAACAATCAGGCAGTCTGTGGTGTGGGTGAAGAGACGAACCAGGCGAGCAAGCCATAGACAATAGATAGACAACTGCAGACAAGTTGAAGCACAGCACCAAGCACAGTCACAGTCACAGTAACTCCAGGTTCAGACAGCGAACCCAGGGAAATGCAACAAATCAACCACACCACTATGGATTCTCTGACACGAGTCTTATATGGACGTCATTAAACCTTAGGGGTCCGGGGCCTTTCAGACACTCAACATACAGATAACATCCGCATATCAAAACAAAGTGTTCTACACTAGTTTGCTTTGATGTTGGTAATCGTTCCAAAGAAGATTAACTTTGAATATACATAAAATCAAATAATATTGCATAACAAATTGCAGCTCTGCGTGGAAACCTAATTTTCTATAACTTACCAGATAAGCTACAGAATATGAACTGTATAAAGCCCACAGTGCTTTGATGGATTTCTGTATTGTCAATTGCGCAACCTGCCAATTAAAATGATTATCAACGACACTTAAGAATAGATGAGTCATACAGACCAACCAGCTAAATCATTGTAATTTTCTGGATCACATATTTTGCACGTATATCATAACAAATGTGTCAAATGTGACACACGTTTGTTTGTACACAAACTTAGAACCTGAAGCCTAATGTTCATACTTCAATTGTTCAATTTTGTTATTGTTTTCTGCAAATTATGAAACCAAAATAAGAATTTAAATGATGAGTGAAACGACTTTTACCCTAGAAATGGCGTAGACCTCAAATAAGATGCCCTTAGTGGGGGGAATTGAGGGGCACACGGTCCATGTAACGCAGAACTTCATGGATGACAGCATTGGTGAAGTGACTTCTCGTCTTCCATTAGTGGGATGCCTGTTGATCAAGCAATGTGTCAGTCTGTACGTGTTCTACAAAACTGACCAACAATAAAATATAAAACTTATCATTCATTAGATGAATGGATTGCACTCATATGAACTTTGTTATAAGGCATGTCTCTCACTCTCTCGGCTGGGGGCAGTGTTGGGCAAGCTACTCAGAAAATTTAGTTAACTAAGCCAACAGTTACTCCACGCTACTCAGAAATGTAGTTAAACTAGTAGCTTCGCTCTACTGACTGGGGGTGTGTACAAAGGTAAGCATCGTCTCTGTACAAAAGTCATTGCCTCCCTTTCACCTGATAGAAATCCTTTTAAATGGGCCATTTCCATTTAAATCATACTTTGTATGCTTACTTGAGTCTGTATCTCAACAACACAGACATTTTTATAAGATAATTACATTACTATGATGCCATTATAATGCATTATTATTATTATTAGTAGTAGTAGTAGTAGTAGTAGTTGTAGCAGTAGTAGTAGTAGTAGTAGTAGTAGTAGTAGTAGTAGTAGTATTGCTGTTTCTCCAAAGTTGTTTGCTTGTATCGTTGGTTCTGACATGGATGCGTATGCATACTCTATTATTGTTTTTTTGTCCCAGTGTGAGACGCTTACTTCACCTCTTCACCAAAGATCACATGTCCTCAGGTAAACTTTCTCAAATGGGTCATTTCCAGTGCAGGAAGTCACTGTAAGCTTTATTTGTTTTTGGTGTTGAGATATTAACTGCAGGCTGGTTGGGGGTGTGTACAAAGGTAAGCCCAGAGGCAAGCCTATATAAACATTACTGAAAAAAAGAAAGAAAAGAAACTGAATAAAATTGCTCAAACACCCCCATATGTGTCATAATTACAATCAGCTCATTTAGTGAGTGGTTAAAACAAATATGTAGGACTCACTTAATTTGCCAGACTTTCACAACTTTGTTTCTGTCAGAGTTGAACTTTACAACAGCAATTTGTCTTGGACTGTATCCATGAACATACAACAATGGCATCTTCCAACACAATGTTGCAGAGAGGCAATAAAAATTAATAACTACTTTTTTCTTTCACAGTTCAGTTACAAAACTGCTGCATACTATAAGAATATACCTTTAGCATATTATTATGTACATTCATATTTAGATATTATTGTTGGGTTATGATGCTCTTTTACAATTTAACTTCAGTCTTTAACATTTGTTTAATTTAATATTTAATATTTAATATAGTTTATATGAATATGAATGCCACATGTCCATTTTGAAAACTACTGAAATGTTTTTGCTTTTCAGAAGTTCTCCAGATTTATATCCAGCTTATACAGTTTTAAAGACTACCATTTAATTATTTCTTGTTTATTTGCATGTCCAATTACCAATCTGGCCTGCAGGCTTTGCAGGTTTCAGGAATGCTGACAGGGTTAAAGATGTAATGGCCAAGACTATGATACTGACTCACCTCTGTCCTACTGCTAAGATAACAGTAGCCCCTCCCAAGGGCCCTCCTCTCACCCAGAGAGAGTGGACTATCTCCCAAATTGCAGTGAAGAATCTGCGAGAGCACAAGACCTCTAGTAAGGTTTCACACACTCTTAGTAAGGTTTTTGTGTTGTAGCTTAAATGTTAATTCTTTTTTTTGTAAGTCGCTTTGGATAAAAGCATCTGCTAAATGCATTATTGTAAATGTAAGACTTCAAATCCTAGACGCAGAGACATTGAAGATAAAATAGAAAGGAGAAATGCAAATAGTGAGAGAACCAGAGAGTGACTGATTAAGTGTATGTACCAAACAAGACAGCAAAGTGAGAAGGGGAAAGATCCTTACCCTTTGAGAAGTGAGGCTGTTTTTGCAATTCTAGAATTATACTGTGGAGCTGTCTCGTGCATGAACTAATTCAAAATGATTGCAAAATGAACTGAACATGAACTGAATGGGACTAGTTCTCAACTGAAATTCAGGACAGTGAATATGAATGTATTAATTTTCTTTTGCATGTGCTAAACTCTGAACTAATTCATGTGAAGTGTGAACCTGCACACCACTGCTGTGATGATCGAGCATGCAGTTTACAGCTGTTTAAAAAGGCTCTGAGAGAGAGACAACTCCATTCAGAACATTTTTAATTTTTTTCACTATAGAGGTTCATGGACCTTCAGTCAAGAAGTAACTATTAACTATTAACTATTAATACTAGCAGTGCTACACCTGCAAAACACGTCAATTGACAATGACTTACTGGAACACAACCAATCTTTTGAATCACGGTTGTCATAACAGTCTCTTTCTACATGCTTTGTGCCACAGCACCTACATCCTGTTAACAGCACGTCCTGAGGGTATATTTGTCATGCCTGAATCCAGCATGCTGCTGCTGGGTGGCCTGGTGCTGCTCCTGCTGCTGCTGGTCTGGAGGAGGAGGGCTACAAAGGGGCTTCCACTGCCCCCAGGCCCCACTGGTCTACCCCTGCTGGGAAACCTGCTCCAGGTGGACAAGAGAGCCCCATTCAAGACCTTCTTGAAGGTGAGTTGTGTACATACATATTGTATTTCAACTCAATTGGCTATTGGTTTTGCATGTACTTCTATTTGGATTGAATAGTGTGTTTATATATGTGGCCTATCCAAAACCAATATGTCTGTTGATCACTAGTTGATGATTGTCTTGAATGGAGATGGACAAAAACCCTCCCCATGAGTCTGTGCTCTACATTCATACAAGTACCGGTGTTAAGTCCCCTTTGGATAAATTGCCATTTAGCTGTGTTAGCTGCTTACTGTGTTAATTTATTAGCTTAATTTCATGATTGATGATGAAAGTCATGATTCTGGTTCTCCCCCATCCCAGTGGAGTAAACAGTATGGGCCAGTTATGACTGTGCATCTTGGACCCAAGCGCTTTGTGGTTCTGACTGGATACCAGACAGTAAAGGAGGCCCTTGTGGACCAGGCTGATGACTTTGCAGGAAGAGCACAAATCCCATTTGCCATGAAACTGCTCAAGGGATACGGTGAGATAATACACTTCTGTCTCTTACAAAGTCTTTGTTTGGGCCAGTCACATAGAGCACCTGCAGTCCATCAATTAATTTGTGGGGTGGCTGGGCAGCAGCGTGTGTTCGTCTGTGTATTGGGGCACATGCAGTATGTAGTATAGCAGTATGGCATTTTGGAAACAGCAACCATCAATATCAACCTGGGGATGTCACTTTTTACCCAGAAAGCATTGAGACAAACACAATGGCAACTCACAAGGGATGTTCTAAAAGTTTTCACAAAAAAGTTGTTTAATTGAACTGATACATCAGTTCAGCATCAGTCTTACAAGACCACCATGTCTTACCAGTCAGGGATCCTTTTAATTAAAGTGGAACTGTGTGACTGTTTTAACTCTGCACATGGGTATTTGTATGATGTGAATGATTACATGAAATGTTTCGTACAATTTTTTCATGTAAGTTCTACTACCAAAAATACCACATGCTAAAATTTCATGTAATCATTCACACCATACCTTACCATGGTATTTTATTGGAGTTAAGGACATGAAAATAAAGTAATTTTTTCATGGAATTGCCCTAGCTTCATGAATCAGATGCTTTCACACTGTTTCACTTTGTGCAAAGCGCCTGAAACCCATCATTTGGCATGTATTCGCTCTATGGTGGGCAGATACTTCCTGCTTCAGCCAATCGCTACTGTTTGGTTGTGACGTATGTTACGCGCAGGAGTGTACTGTTTGAATTCAACGTTATCACCAGAGAAATTTGAATAGGCTCTGTTATCGCTTTCAACTCTCCCTCTGTTCGCTGTTTGGCCCGTCCCAGCTAAGAGACGGTGCAAACCAAAGCTTACGCCTACCTCCCTGATACAGTGGCGAAAAAGAAATTGAGCGAAATTCTAGGCAGTGCTAGCCTGGCTAGAATTATAGCTGTGATGGTATTTGAATTTTCAGTAGGAAGAATGATGCACAATGTGCCTCTGTACTCCACCTTATTGTTTTGATAACTTTATGGTTAGGATCTGTGTATTACAGATAAGAAAGAACTCTGAGGTGATCTTTGAAAAGAGACATCAGACATTTTTGTAGCGGCAACATTAACTGATTTGTCTTTTGTTCCCCCTCAGGTCTTGTCATCAGTAATGGTGAGCGCTGGCGACAGTTAAGGCGCTTCACACTGAGCACGCTCAGAGACTTTGGAATGGGCCGCAAGAGGATGGAGCAGTGGATTCAGGAGGAGAGCCGACACCTGCTGGACAGCCTGAGAGAAACCAAATGTGAGTGTGTGTGTGTAATTGGCAATAAATGAGAATCAGGCTTTTCTGGATCATTGTAATGTCAAGAATCATGTGTTAATGTCAGTTTTAGAGCCAGTTTCTCATATTGCACCAGATTTTTTGTTTTTTTTAATTTTCTCTTTAAAATGCCCTCAGCAGCCCCATTTGACCCCACATTCTTCCTGAGCCGCGCCGTGTCCAATGTGATCTGTGCTCTGGTGTTCGGGCAGCGCTTCAGCTATGACGATGTCAACTTCCTGCGTCTCCTGCAGATCATCTCCTCTGCAGTTCGCTTTGGGAGCAGCCCCTGGGGACCGGTATGGACAGACACAATACATGAGACAGAGGGAGAGAGAGGAGGATGGACAGAGAGAGAAATGGAAACATTCATGATCACCGTAGGATGGTAGGATGGACAGAGAAATATAGGGAAATATACATATAATCACTAATGAAAATAGACATAACAGGGTGGTGGTGATATCACAATACGTGATGAAACAGGCTATATCACAATGCATGATGAAATAGGCTACATCACAGTAGTATATAAGTGATGAAAGGCTATATTACAATATGTGATGAAATAGGCTATATCACAGTAGTCTATAAGTGATGAAATGGGCTATATCACAGTAATGCATCCTTGAGTTAAAGGGCATTATCACAGTATCACAGGGTTATCCTGAATTTGTACATCCAGCCTACCGTTCTGGCTGCAAGCAATAATTACTCAGTCTGCCCATTAAATAGTTAAGTAATTGTGACAGGTTATGAATGCTACAGTATATGAAAGCCTTTCATAATTTTTACTTTTATCAAGGTTTGACATGTTGGCAGCAATGAAATGATGACAATATAAACTATAGAAACAATGGATTAAAACATAGGCTTCTATTGACCAACTTGACATTAGCCTACCAAGGGATAAATGACGGACTGACAGTGGCTGTCATTGTCACATGTCATCTGAAAAACCTCAACACAAAAACAGGCATAATTACAGTGTGTAGACATGTATAGGGAGCAAAAAATGCACAATCACAGGAGTGTAGACATGGATGTGCCTGTTTCAGGAGAAGAGGATAAAGCAAAAAGAGGATGGACAGAAAGCATCCTTTCTCATCTGTCAATCAAATTAACATTGCTCAGTTGATGACCTCATAGAGAAACCAGTGCCCCGTGTGTCCCTCCTTACTCCTCCTACCCTAGCTGTATAACCTCTTCCCCAAGCTGATGGATCAGCTCCCTGGCCCCCATCAGACTGTCATCAAGCAGATGCAGGAGCTCATAGCCTTTGTTAAAGGCAAAATACAGGAGCATAAGCACACGCTGGACCCAGACAACCCTCGAGACTTCATTGACTGTTTCCTCATTAGATTAGACCAGGTCAGTTAAATAAAACAGCTCATCTTATTCCACACCCTTGTACAGACACTGCCTTCTGAGTGCTATGCAAAATAATCAGTATGGATCAATATGTCTATTAGGAGAAGGACCTCCCAACTACGGAGTTCCACTATGATAACCTGGCAGCAACAGTTATGAACCTTTTCCTGGCTGGGACTGAGACCACCAGCACCACCATCAGATATGCCCTTCTGATACTCATAAAACACCCAGACATTCAAGGTAGGACCATTGGGCCTCTTTCACCAATACCTTCCTGATATTTTACTTATATTTGTTCTTGAGATCCCATTTGAAAACCTGTGTAGCGAACACAAATGTTCTTGAAAAGTGTCTAAGTGGGTTTTAAGAACAAATTCCTTTGTAAGAATGGTTGGTGAAGGTGGCCAATTGATCACACACAAACACTAGAGGAGCATGGCCCATGGGAGACATGCATTAAGTTCAAGTGTACAATGTACTGTAACCAAATAACCAGACCAAGCATCTATATAATGTCGGATGTGTTTTATCGGCAGGACGCATACATAAGGAGATTGACACATTACTTGGCCAACAAGGCATCCCAAAAATGGAGGACAGGAAGTCCCTCCCCCTCACTGATGCTGTCATCCATGAAGTTCAGCGCTACATTGATCTGGTGCCCCTCAATGTCCCTCACTACGCCCTCAAGGACATCTCATTTAGGGGCTACAGTATTCCTAAGGTGAAACCAGCTTTAACCAAGACTGTCTTGTTCATAGTTTGGTGTCACAGGTTGTCAAAATATATAAGTATGAATATGATCTTTTGGTAATACTAGGTAGGTGATCATAAATGGCAGCAAATTTAACTCTTCAACCAGACAACTGATAGTAGATTAGGCTATCATCATCATCAGCAGCAGCATAATCATATTGGACTTGATTGATTGCATTAAGGCTATGGATTTAAGCATTAAAAAGTTCTGATTTAAAAGTCCTTTTCATCTAACAAATGAGAAAGCCCTGCAAATAAGCATTATGAGCATACGGTGGAAAAGGGTTTAATATTTAAAAGCAGGTACAAGATGTTGCCTACACAATGTGATGATGCTGCTGGTTGGTCTGATACCAGATGATGGTACCAGATGAGAAAAGGGTGCTTATGGAAAGTGAGTTTACTATGAAAAAGGGGCTCATTCAAGAAGAATTTTGTTGAATTCTTCATGGAGGTCATAGCCTACAAGAAGAACTTGCAGCACCACTACATATCCTCCTTCATCTATTTATTTAAGTGGGAAAACTGAAATAAGCTACTGTGCATGGAGGGAGCGTGAGAGATGCGCGTCATAACTTTTTAAACTCTGAATGGTTGATAGCCTAACCTAAATGGTTAAACACAAGACAGCAGTACAAAATATGATCATAAACAGCTGTTTTTGCTGGTAGGCTTCAGGCAATGTGTTTGTGATGCACATTGTTTATATTCACAGCACAAAGCAAGGAGCAGGGTGAAAATTACAACACCATGATAAAATTCACCACGATGAATTGAATTTGCATGAGCTCTATTGTTTGAGGTCACCAAGTGCTGTTTGTTGGAAAAATAATGAGAAAATTTGATACACCATAGACTGAATAACAAAGCAGCATCTGACATCAGAATGGACCATGGGAAAATTAAACTGAAAGTGAGTTTCTGTGCCCCATTCAGTTAGTGTTAGCTTATGGTTCATGTTTCAGTCTACATTGTACATCTCTGGCTCCTTATCTGCCCTTCTTGGTTCAGGGTCCTTGGTTTGCCAGAACCAGGAAAGCATCCTTGCAGGAGTTCTGCATGTATCTGTACCATCAACCTTCCCAAAATACTCCTATCTGATCTTCATCCCTCCACTAGATCTTAGTTCATGGCAGGGTTGGTAACCTTAGGCTAGACAGGCAAGATACTGAACCCCAAACTGCTCCCAGTGAAACTGGCACCTTTCATGGCAGCCTCTGACATGTGAATGGGTTCATGTGAGGCACAGATACCTAATATAGCACAAATCCACACTTTGGCCAGTGCAACCAGGCATTAAAATCAAATAAAGTATCCACATTATTTGATCCACGCCTGAACCTATGAAATATGGAATGAAGCAGACAAACAGAGAACACAGCTTAGGAGGTAATCAAACATTTTAATTTTAATTCATAGGATGTTTTCTCCTCAATGTTCATTCACCTCCTGATCTGACCAAAAACACCTCAGTGTTCACTCACTTCCTGATCCATGACCTCTGACCCCTTACAGGACACTGTGATCATACCCATGCTGCACTCTGTGCTCAGAGATGAGAACCAATGGGAGAACCCCTGGAGTTTTAACCCCAAGCACTTCCTGGACACCAATGGCAACTTCAAGAAGAATCCAGCATTCCTTCCCTTCTCTGCAGGTAGGCAGATGGAATGAGTGGAACAATACAATAGACAGAGAACTCGTTTTTTAATTATCTTCATCCTATCTTCATCATTATGACCAAATTCTGTCTGTGTGTGTTCGTCAGGTAAACGCGCATGTGCAGGTGAGTCATTGGCACGGATGGAGCTCCTGATCTTCTTGGTCTCCATATTGCAGCAGTTCCATCTGAGCACCCCTGCAGGATCCTCTAACATCAACATTTCCCCAGAGCTCAGCAGCTTTGCCAATCTGCCTCACCAGTACCAGCTCATTGTCACTGCCCGCTGAGCAACAGCAGTATTGCAAACCTTCCTCCAACCCTAATGCCTTGCAAACTGTTGTATATTTTATTTGAAAAAAAAAAAAACCACACACACACTGGAAAAAGAAATTAAAGGAAAGTGTCAAGTCTGTGTAAAAATGACATATAGCTGCCGAGATTCATTTATGTGAATATTTGTGTGATATGTAAATAAATATACCGTGACACTTCAAATTATAACGGAATCCTGAAATGATGCCAGTCCTATTTACAGGATGGGTCTGGTTATGGATTTGGATATATAAAGGTTGGCCTCAATTACAACCCTGGACTGATTTTTAGGTTTTGACTGTGTAAACTCTCCTAAAGTATGTTCAGTCACTCTGCAAGATCCACCATACTTCAGGTCAGCTGATCTGTTTGAACAGAGAGCTCACTGTAAAAAACTCAACTGCACAACTGGCCTGAGCTAAAGCAGAGAGTAGTCTAATCCATATTGATGCATTTCTACCCGCATAACTGCATTTGAAGATTGCAGCATGCTTTCTAAAGGCCAGAAATGTTTCTGACGTTTACCAAAAGCGGGATATGCATTTTCTAATAGTTGTTTCAATACTTTCCTTGTAGGCTGGATTGCACTAAATGCAATAAAACATGCTGCATGAAAGTTTGGGATTTTTGATATTCTATTAATTCTTGTATTCTATCATTGGCTGTATATGTGTCTGCAGCATACAGTATTTTTTTTCTCATTGTTCATTGTTTTCTTTATTTTGATACCTGGAATCGCTTTTTTGGCCTGTGTTTGAATAATATTTTGAAAATCACTTATTGAGAGTAATGTCATAAGAATAGTGATGCATTGTTTGAATATTACTTATTAACTTCACCAAATTGCTAACTACTTCAGATTCAAGCATGGCTTTGGGTGTGCAAAAGGTCCACATACTTCAGAGTGCAATTCATGCAGACTGCTGTCACACGTCAATGATGGCCTTAATCACGCACATCTACTCTTTAACCGGTGTGTAGTTGGCACCCCATATAATACCCCACACCTATTTATGTGACGCGTGACATCATCAGCACCCAATTAATACCCAAATCGCAAAACATTTCGCGGAATCAGTACTGATTAATTTCCCCTATATGGCCCAACCTCTCTGATGCATTGATTAAGCTACCGTAGAAAAATAGCCAGAATCAGAAGTTGAGCTATGAGATGAAAAAGTTGTGTGCAGTTGGCAATAAATGACGTCAAGCCAAATACTACTAACCTGTAGTTATCACTAAGTTAAGTACATCACAAAAACAAAAAGTGGCGATTTAACCCCTGTAAAGCATAGGTGTGTGACCATGCAAGTCGTGTCTTTTGCGTGCAGTTTCATGCGCAATGTTGGCTATTAATTGAGAGGACCCCCCCTGACTGGGATTCTATGGTCATTCCGTTAGGTGACGTTGATTTCTTGATGACTGGAAGGATGTGTTCAGAAGTTGTTGACACGCGAATTCACCTTCGGGGCCATTCAGTAACGTTTGTTGAGTGATTGGATGGTTTCAGAGATTGTCGATAGGTATTTTTGCCTAGCCTATGTTTTACTGGATATACGCAAACCCAGAAAGACAGTTGTTGTCACAGCTCCTCCTCGCTCAACTGCATGCAGCTGCCTAAGGCCAGTAGCATAGGACGGTGCCTGTTGGTCTATAAACTTAAAAAAGATAAATAAATATTTTGCGAAATGTCGCAAACACATTATTTTTCTTTTTTTCTGAGTTTTGCGAGATCTCGCAAAAAAAAAAAAAAAAAAAAAAAACATCCATGGCATCTCTCAGCCACCGTAGAAATTTTCCCGATTTTCTAAATTGGGTTGAGCACAAAATTTCATCACCTGTGTGATTAAAGGAGCTTTGTGGTATTTTGTTAGTTCTGATCTATTTAGCTTCCTACCTGCCTATCGAGTCAGCCAGCCAGACAACTGGCTATTTCCATCTTTATATGTACAAATCAACAACAAAATGGTAAACAGACTCATGTCTCAACAATTCAATTTCAACAACTCTGCACCTTTCCTACTCCCTGGTCAATCTTGAATCACACACAATGGCTTATCCTTTTACTTTACAATAGCTTATGAAAAGCTTATCCTGGTGTGCACTGGTATTTCCTTTAAGACGTGCTATTCTATTCTTTCCTATCTTCCCATAACGTATGAGCTTGCATAATGAAACTGAGAGTGATCTTTCCATGTGTGCACTCTTTTATTACCTTTTATGTTCCAGTGTGTACAGAGGTGCGAAACTCACCTCACCTGTCTGCACAAAGGACGGAATTCGGGTGTCAGCAACTTCTGAACCCATCCAATCACTCATCAAGAAATCAACGTCACATATAACATAGGCTGTTTTAGATGAGTTTAGGCGTTCACTAAGGATAGGCTATTTTTTAACTGACAAGCATGAAACCTGCGTGCACTGTGTTTATACAGAAGACTGCTTTTTGCGCGAGAATACCACGGCTACGTTGCGCTAATATAGTATAGGTTGCATTTATCGGAGAATGTCAAGAAGACTTTGGTAAACTAAATGTTAAATCAGTACTGAGTAATTTCCCCTATATGGCGCTACCTCTCTGATGCATTGATTAAGCTACAGTAGAAAAATAGCTAGAATGAGAAGTGGTAAACGGACTCATGTCGCAACAATTCAATTTCAACAACTCTGCACCTTTCCTACTCCCTGGTCAATCTTGAATCACACACAATGGCTTATCTTTTTACTTTACAATAGCTTATTAAAAGCTTATCCTGGTGTGCACTGGTATTTCCTTTATGAAGTGTTATTCTATTCTTTCCTATCTTCCCATAACGTATGAGCTTGCATAATGAGACTGAGAGTGATCTTTCCATGTGTGTACTCTTTTATAACCTTTTATGTTCCAGTGTGTACAGAGGTGCGAAACTCACCTCACCTGTCTGCACAAAGGACGGAATTCGGGTGTCAACAACTTCTGAACCCATCCAATCACTCATCAAGAAATCAACGTCACATATAACACAGGCTGTTTTAGATGAGTTTAGGAGTTCACTAAGGATAGGCTATTTTTTAACTGACATGCATGAAACCTGCGTGCACTCTGTTTATACAGAAGACTGCTTTTTGCGCGAGAATACCACGGCTACGTTGCGCTAATATAGTATAGGTTGCATTTATCGGAGAATGTCAAGAAGACTTTGGTAAACTAAATGTTAAATCAGTACTGAGTAATTTCCCCTATATGGCGCTACCTCTATGATGCATTGATTAAGCTACAGTAGAAAAATAGCTAGAATGAGAAGTGGTAAACGGACTCATGTCTCAACAACTCAATTTCAACAACTCTGCACCTTTCCTACTCCCTGGTCAATCTTGAATCACACACAATGGCTTATCTTTTTACTTTACAATAGCTTATGAAAAGCTTATCCTGGTGTGCACTGGTATTTCCTTTATGAAGTGTTATTCTATTCTTTCCTATCTTCCCATAACGTATGAGCTTGCATAATGAGACTGATCTTGCATAATGAGAGTGATCTTTCCATGTGTGTACTCTTTTATTACATTTTATGTTCCAGTGTGTACAGAGGTGCGAAACTCGCCTGACCTGTCTACGCAAAGGAGTCTAACTAATAGTCAGATGAAATCCAACGCTGTAACTTTTATTTTTTTAGTGTGCAAAGGTGAGCAGTGCAGGTAGATAGCCTCCTGTTTCCTGCCTATTTCTGTCAGAGGTCAACTGAGCTGTTTGGCAATGGTATTTTTTAAAGGTAGCGCAAATGGTTCCAAGGCAGGAGTACTGAACATAAGATATTCTTTTTTTCATTTAAATTTTAATCATTACTACATATAATGTAATATTTATAATAGATAGTTATGATAGATTGATATTTAATGTTCATGATAGAAAGATAGATAGATAGATAGATAGATAGATAGATAGATAGATAGATAGATAGATAGATAGATCTTCTGGGGAATTTATGACAGACTTACCTCTGTCCTACTGCTGACCTTACATCAGCTCCTCCCACTGGCATGCTCTGTCACACAATACATAAAGGCTCTCAGTCCCTAGTAAACAGACAGTAAACACTCCTAAAAGACTGAGAGACCAATACGTGGAGATGTGGATGAGAAAGGACAAAAAGAGTTAAAAAGAAAGAGAGAAAGACTGACTGACTACTGTAGGTGGACCTAGTGTGGCAAATTGCATCTATCGGAAGAGGAAACAGCTTTAACCGTTAAAGTGAGTGCTATTGCAATTCTAGAATTAAACTGTAGCAACCTAATTTCATTGACAACAAGAAATGGAATCAGTAGTGAGCAACATTCTAGTCACCACTTTCCTATGGTAACCTTAAAGAACAGCATCTCCGTTATGTTCATGTACTGCAGAGGATGCCTGAATCCAGCATGCTGCTGCTGGGTGGCCTGGTGCTGCTCCTGCTGCTGCTGGTCTGGAGGAGGAGGGGTACAAAGGGGCTTCCACTGCCCCCAGGCCCCACTGGTCTACCCCTGCTGGGAAACCTGCTCCAAATGGACATTACAGCTCCCTTCAAGACCTATATGAAGGTGAGGTGTATCTATATTCTGTATCTTTCAATTAGTTAATTAAGCAATATAACACTGGTGGACGAGGGGTTGTTGGGTGTGGTTCAGCCGCAGGCACAAAAGCTATATTGCTTTTATACAACAATTCTACCAGCTAACAAGGTTTTAAGACATTGAATTGTGGTTTCTACTGTTCAGCTTTAATTTCCTTTGCCCCCAAAACCTGTTCAAGCTTAGTTTTGCTGCTCCAAAGCAAAGCAACACAACGCAAACTTGGAAGAGCTGCTATATTATATTTTTGTGTATTGTACAATTTTTTCCTATTTACAACTTGACTCTTCTGTAGTTCTAAATATTACCCACATGCAGTATTCTAGGAATTTTGCTGCTACTTCTGAAAAGAGTCAAGGTATGGCAAAGATATGGCAAAGATATGGCAAAGGTGTGGCAAAGGTATGACACAAGTATGGCAAATGTATAGCAAAGGTATGGCAAATGTGTAGCAAAGGTATGGCAAAGGTATAGAAAAGGTATGGCAAAGTTATAGCAAAGGTATGGCAAAATTCTTTGATTACTTTACCGGAGTGAGAGTATAATTATTATCACTATGTAGTTATTGGACAAGAACTCTTGTCTCTTGTTTAACTTGTCAACATATTTGATTTCAAATTTCAGCATTTACAGCCATGATGTTCTTTGTCTCTCCCATCCCAGTGGAGTAAGCAGTACGGGCCAGTCATGACTGTGCATCTTGGTCTCAGGCGCTGTGTGGTTCTGACTGGGTATGAGACAGTGAAGGAGGCCCTGGTGGGCCAGGCTGATGACTTTGCAGGAAGGCTACAAATGCCACTCGGCATGAAAATACTCAGGGGATATGGTGAGATAATACACTTAGATAGGACAGTTTTGTTCCCTCTTACACATTACATTTACATTTTACATTTAGCAGATGCTTCTATCCAAAGCGACTTACAAAAGAGGATAACATTCAAGCTTCAACACAATGAAAGAAACCAACAAAGAGTGTATATTGCTATCGTAGAAACTGCACTATTTTAAGTTGAAAGTGCAATAGTGTAATAGTGCAGAAGAGAAATTAGGTATAAGTTGTTAAATGCATTCTCAAAATTTACGCTAGGAGATATTCTTGGAAGAGCTGGGTCTGCAAGAGTTACTTGAAGGTGGAGAGGGTATCAGTTGATCTGGTAGCACTTGGAAGGTCATTCCACCAGCGTGGAACCAGATATGAGAACAAGGTGTTGGCCGTGCTAGAAAACGTTCCTTAGAGGAGCGAAGCGGTCGTTGGGTGACATAGGGCTTCAGGAGAGTATTCAGGGAGAGGAGCCATCAATCACCCTGTAGGCCACCATCAGTGCCTTGAATTTGATGGGAGCTGGGTTGCATGTTGTGTTAGGTAGGGCCTGATCTTCCTTATGTCTAACGTAGAGTAGCAAAGTAGTGAGCTGTGAGTTTATATGAGAATGAGATGTCATGTACAGTTGCATTTTTCATTGCTATACTGTTGGTACTTGTGTTAGTTGATTTGTCTTGCTCTAGTAGATGCTTTGGATGAGATTTTAAAATTAGCTTAGATTAAATTAATGCTCACTGTTATCATACATAAAGATATACACTGGTGTTAACGAGTGTCCTCTGATGCTATGAAGCCATTAGAGGGCCTCGCAAAAGTGCTGTAGAATTTAAATGTGTCGTTATTGTTGCCTCTTGTGCCCCCTAGGTCTGATTATGACCAATGGTGAGCGCTGGCGTCAGATGAGACGCTTCACACTGAGCACGCTCAAAGACTTTGGAATGGGCCGCAAGAAGATGGAGCAGTGGATTCAGGAGGAGAGTCGACACCTGCTGGAGAGTCTGAGAGAAACCAAATGTGAGTGTGTGTGTAATAGTGTGCAAGAATCATGAACACAGAGTAATGTATATGTGCTATTGCACATTTTTTTTTCATATTTCCTGTTTCTTTTTTAAATACCTACAGCTGCCCCCTTTAATCCCACAACCTGTCTGAGTCATGCCGTGTCCAACGTGATCTGCGCTCTGGTGTTCGGGCAGCGATTCAGCTATGATGATGTCAACTTCCAGCGTCTCCTACAGCTCATCAATTCAGCAGTTCGCTTTGGGAGCAGCCCCTGGTCACTGGTATGGACACAGACATGAGAAATCAGGATGGAGCAGAGACACAGGGAAAGACAGGATTGGCAAAGGACATAATCTCGGTGGTATAGAGGGGATGAGTCCTTTGAGGCTGATAAAGAGAAGACAGAAACCAGTTAAGGAAAATATTTGGTCTCAAACAAAGACCAAACAAATGTTTCTACTAATATGTAAGGGCTGCTGAGGTGTCCTGATGTACAGAGACTGGTACTTCCTCCAAGCACATTAGCATACCTCATACGCAGAGGTCATTTACATTACATTTATGCATTTAGCAGATGCTTTTCTCTAAAGCTACTTACATTTGCATACATCTATCAATTATATCAGGGCCAGTCTCCCTTAGAGCAACTTAGGGCTAAGTGCCTTGCTTAAGAGCACAGCGGTGGCAGCCAGGATTCAAACCCACAATTTTCTAGGCTACTTGCATGCTAGCCAGGTTCCTTAACCACTAAGGCACCACCACCAAGGCCGACACGGTAAAGTGAACTGAATTAACAGCAAATCAATTGAATAAATATTTTTCAGTCAATGACTCATAGACACCATCACACAATTTAATAAGCCAGTCCACTTTGCCCTTCCCATAGCTGTACAACACCTTCCCCAAGCTGATGGATCACCTCCCTGGCCCCCATCATACGGCAATCAATGTGATGCAGGAGCTCTTGGCCTTTGTTAAAGGCAAAATACAGGAGCACAGGGAGACTCTGGACCCAGACGACCCTCGAGACTTCATTGACTGTTTCCTCATCAGAATAGATCAGGTCAGCTGCCAAAGTTAGATACGAAACATCTTGTTTCACTTCCTTTTGCAGACACTGGCATATGAGTGTAATGCAAAGTAATTGATTTAGGTGATTCGTTTGACTTTCAGGAGAAAGACCTCTCATCTACTGAGTTCAACGATGATAACCTGGCAGCAACAGTTATGAACCTTTTCCTGGCTGGGACTGAGACCACCAGCACCACCATCAGATATGCCCTTATGATACTCATAAAACACCCAGACGTTCTTGGTAGGACTATTGACTAAACACACACACACACAAACACACACACACACACACACACACACAAACATATGCACACACTGAGGTAGCGTAAGACACATGTATCATGTTCAGATGTATAAGGTGCCTACCCATGTATCTGTGTAAGTTGGGATGCATTTTATCTGCAGAACATGTCCATAAGGAGATTAACACATTACTTGGCCAACAAGGCATCCCACAAATGGAGGACAGGAAGTCCCTCCCCCTCACTGATGCTGTCATCCATGAAGTTCAACGCTACATGGACCTGGTGCCCCTCAATGTCCCTCACTACGCCATCAAGGACATCTCATTTAGGGGCTACAGTATTCCTAAGGTGAGAGTAGGTGTGTTTAGCTAGCCTAATCAAGCCAAAAAGATTGAGGTGTGAGTTGGCTATATACTGTATGTTATAAGCCATATATATTTAGTTTGTCCTAAATGCATTAATGCATAAAGTTTGCTTGTATTTTTTCATGAACATCTCAAACATGTAGGCAATTAATGGACTTATTTAGGCTGTTGTGAATTAAAAAAATAGACCCAGAGAATGATGTAGGCCTTGAGTGGAGATGAGGTTTCAAAAAGGGCAAGACATGTAGTCCTGTTCCTGATGAATGCTGTGTAAATAATGAGAAAAAAAAATGCTATTTAAGTATGACCAAGTTCTTTTAAGCACACAACCCAGCCAAGACCCAGAATTGTGGTTAAATACTGTTCAAGGATATTTTGTTTATAATGTTTCTTGTTGCACATGCACATTGGCTTACTGTTTAAGTATTTAATCTGTTGTGTCTTGAAATGATGGACACTACTCACACTAAACAACCTCCATCTTGGCTATGTGGTGGAAGGGGTGGGGCTGTTAAATTTTCTATTGTGATTAATTAGCTTAATTTTTTTAATCGATTGACAGCACTACAATATATACAGTCTGAAAGTGACCTAAAACACATCAGTGCTTCACTCACTTTCTCCATGACCTCTGATTCCTTACAGGGCACCACAATCTTTCCCATGCTGCACTCTGTGCTCAGAGATGAGAACCAATGGGAGAACCCATGGAGTTTTAACCCCAAGCACTTCCTGGACACCAATGACAACTTCAAGAAGAACCCAGCATTCCTTCCCTTCTCTGCAGGTAGGCAGATGAAATGACTATGATAGAGATACTAGAAAGAGAATTGTTTTGTATCCTTCCTATCCTATCCTATCCTTGATCAATCATGATGGAATGTTCTCTCTCTTCCTTTGTGTGTGTGTGTGTGTTTTTCAGGTAAGCGGGTATGTGCAGGTGAGACATTGGCACGGATGGAGCTCCTGATCTTCCTGGTCTCGATAGTGCAACATTTTCACCTCAGCACTCCTGGAGGACCCTCCAGTCTGAACACTACCCCAGAGCTCAGCAACTTTGCCAATGTGCCTCGCCAGTACCAGCTCATTGTCACCCCCCGCTGACCAACACCAGCACTACAGCTAATCAATCAATCAATCAATCTATCTATCTATCTATCTATCTATCTATCTATCTATCTATCTATCTATCTATATATATATATATATATATATATATATATATATATATATATATATACACTGTCACATCCATAACACCAATAAAATTTTTTTGTGTAACATTGTGTAATTACATGAAATTTGAGCATTTGCTATTTTCAACTGTAGAACAAAATATTTCAATAATACATTTCCTCATTCAATATGTGGATTTGCCCATACGTTTTTCACTACCAAAACCTATGTAGTTTACCTGATATAGGTAAATTGATTCTATTCTTCTGCATCTGTCTTATTTTTGTTGATTTGTTTTTGTTGATTGTTGATCCCCTGACAGTCAGAATATGTGTGTTTATTTTGAAAAGCACTTTATGTCAGTTGAGTCATTGCTGTACAGACCTAGTTCAAGACCAAGCCCAGCTCAAGACTTCCATCTGTTTCCATCACTTTAATCTCCAGACGAGTCGAGTGATGTATTTTGCATAAAAGGGCAATGACATTTCTTGATAGGCCACAAAAAGATTTCTGTTTGCTTTAGAAGGCAGAAATAGCCTGCAGGTTGCTCTCGATTAGCTTTTGTTCTGTGTTTACTTGGTAAATATATATTATCATTTATACGATGCACGTTCAGTACCTCAGGTTCACAGTTACTGCATTAAGGTATAGGCTACAATAAGAACAACATTGGGAAATAAACTTGAGTGATATTTTTTGTCTTTTCAAAAAGTTTCTGCTTTTCTGTAATACTTTGTAAGGACATCGAGGCCATTGTAGGCCTATAAAATGGCAGGGGACCCAATTCCTGACAGACATGAGAGAAGAGATTAAAACGCACTGAGAATGTTGTTTGGCAAAAACTTGGCAAAAAATCAAAAATCCATATTTGCAAAAACCCAAAATGAGTGACTGCGCTTCCTGTTTTGCAAGTCAGTCTGTAGCACACATTTTAATGTATGAAATTTATTTAATGTATGAAATTTATGTATGAAATTATTATTTATTTATTTTTCAAAGAATGACATCGACATGTTCCTAAAATGGCGCTTTACATCCAGCCAGACTGGTTTCAACATGTTTCATGTTGGAAATGTGGTACCATAATTATGCATAGTAAAAAAAAACACTGGTCTGTTGATTGGCATGCAAAGGAATAAGACAAAAAGGTTACCGACCCCTGGTATACAGCAAACTCTTTCTCATTGAGAATGAATTGTGTAGATATTCATTCAATATTCCCTTTATAAATGCTTTTCTTTAGAGTCTGTATTCATGTCAGTGTTGTGCTAGCTGTCATTTCATAGTGTTTTTAACACTAGGCCAATTCAGAATTATGGTGGCATTTGGCTAACACAAGTAGACTAATCAAGAACACAACTAAGAATCAGCCACATATTAAGGGATATCAGCATTATGGAAAACTAAGCTAACTTGTTGTCAAATTTTGTTAACTTACAGCAGAGGGATGTGACCATAAGTGAAATGCAAACAGCGAGGGCATATAATGTTAGCACAATTTTGCTTGCAACACAAGCTAATTTTTTTCTTTATGTGTTTCTGCATGTGCATCTCTTTAGAGTCTTCTTGACTAAGTTGATCTTAACTATCTCTTAAGAGGCTGAATCCACGTTTCTGGCATCAATGGTTGTCATTTACGCCTTTTTGAGCATGCATGAAATTTGTTTTAAGGACATTAAAGTGCCAGTATCAATGAGAAATACACAAGTTAAAATATAATTAGGACATCAACATGACATATAGGTGACATGGGATAGAAAAACAGATCAAGAACAGATACCCGGTGGGTATGGTAAATGTGTCTATTTACACCCAGGTGCATACAGCATGAAGTAGCAGAGACTCTCTGGCCTATGTAATTAGGCCAGTTAAGAGGCTTAAAATTCAGATTTAATGTTGGTAAAGTAAATATTCAGAATCAGTACCTAGAAATTATTTAAAGTAGGCTGTTTCCCGACTTGCCCATAGAACCTTTTTTACATTTTTTCCATAGAATAGGTCTTGGTATGATACGCTTAAACACTTAGGCCTACATAGGCCTACATTTGTCAGACTTTTACATATAATAGCAATTATTTAAGAAGTACATTGAAAGAGGATAATTTATTTCACACTTTTCAAATGCATAAGTTTAAAATATTTCTTGTCAATTGAAGTAAGGGATAATGCGTTGTCCGCCAGTCATTATAGGAAAACAAGTCCCAACAGGACGAACAGGAATCCCAACATCAGGGCCGGTTCTTGCCTACTGGGTGGCCTAAGCAAGACTCAACTTGCCTAGGTTTGAACTGTATGATAATACTAATACAATACAGTACGTAAACATTACCTGAATAGAAATATGATAAGATAGATGGAGCAATAGACAGATCGATAAATAGACAGATAGGTCTAAAACCTGCAGCTGTGCTTGATCAGTGGTGTTTTGTTTTAACTTTAGAGATAGACAGACAGATAGCTATTGCTAGCTAGCTCCTATTACTCCATATGCAAGCTCCTGCAGTGTTCAGGATTTGTAAATTATTCTGTACTTTTTACCTTTGCCATTGATGATAAAAAAAAACAACAGAAAATCACACTTTATCCAAATAGTGTCCATTTGTCATGTACATTTTGGCATCAGTCTTGATGGCTCCAGTCTCTAGGGGAGGCCCGCCTATCATCCCACCCATTCATCTCTCCGCATCATTGATCCATTCAGACAGCCACCAAATGTATTCATCCTTTCCTTCTGGATAAATAAAGTGTCTCTATCTGTCACTATCTAAATAATTATCCAGCTGACTCACTGTTTCTATCTTCAAATTGTTTGTCTTAAAACAATCTCTTGCTTCTTTGCATATTTTCTCCTTTCTTAAGCAAGAATTGCATGTAATGGTCTAATCTTTCATTTCAGTATAATTAATGTTACTGTTACTGTTACTGTTACTCTGTATTTGCTCTATATTTTCTCCAACACCTCTCCCACTCCCAATAACATTTGAGTTTGCGTAATGACCTGAGAGGCTTTTTACGGATGCTTATTCTTTTATTACCTTTTATGTTCCAGTGTGTACAGAGGTGAGAGGCTCTCTTCACCGCTCTGCACAAAGGCCATGACAGCCCTGACCCCAGGTAAGGTAAACTATCCCCTCATTGTTGAGAGGATTGCATTGTCGCATTGTTGCAAGCTTTGTTTGTTGTGGTGCAAAGGTGAGTAGGCCTACTGGGGCCTGTACTACTAAGCAAAGTTACTGGTTAACCCAGGTAGCTTATAACCCAGTTAGCTTTATTTTCATCACATGTAGGTTGATGTAAGTTATTATTAACTCAGCAACTACTGAAGGTCATGTATACATTGTATTATTTACCACAAGGTTAGTAGATCTTGTAGAATTAATTGCAGATATTACTCAATTAATTATTTTAGTAACACTTCTTGTTTGGCCTCAGGTGTGTGTATCAGCAATGGTGATTCAGGAGGAGAGTCACCACCTGCTGGAGAGCCTGAGAGAAACCAAATGTGAGTCTCAGTGTGTGTCTATTCTGTACTTGTCTGCATTAGGACAATCATGTTACAGACCTACATTTCATGCTGCCAAGAACCATTTGAGAGGTACTTGGATTTACTTTTAAAAATATCTGTGTCTGATCTTGTCATGTTCCTTTTCATTTAAAAACGAGTCCAGTCTTTTTGACCCCCACACCCCTATTGAGCTGCACTGTATCCAATGTGATCTGTGCTCTGGTGTTTGGGCATCGCTTCAGCTACGACGACGTCAACTTCCTGCAGATCATCTCCTCTGCAATTCAGTTTGGTAGCAGCCCCTTGAGACAGGTGTGGATGGGCATGATGGAGGAGGGAAGAGAAGAGGATGAGACAGAGAAAGAGATAAAGAATAAAGAGAGGAGAAAGAAAGCAAACTGAGGGACAGAAAGATCAGACAATAGAAGTGAGCACAATCATAATTATGAAGAAAAGGATGTGTCCTTTGATCTCATCAGCAGAGGCTCTATCTGTAGGCTTAGGTTTCTACCGGCTCAACCAATCAGCGTACAGAGGTAGGGCTGAAAACGATGGCAATGAACTCAAATGGTGTGTTCCAGCACGTAACATCAGTAACGATCAAGCAGAAGCTATTGGTTCAGGCTGGAAGTATCAGCCCACCAAGAAGCAAATGTATTCTAGTGGAGAGGTTCCAGATGCTTTGCACAAGTGAAATGAGTGAAAGTGTTTGCTGCATCAGGCTAGCTAAGATTCTGTTTATGTGTAAACAAAAAAAAATCTGTTAATTAAAATGTCTACATACATACACACAGGGCCTTAGGGCCTACCCCTGCTCAATATTGCATTTTGCCACAGTATGTCAGGCAACTCTCCAAAGGCTTTGGCTTGCTTTGAATGGATTTTTTAAATCTTTCTTATCTCAGAAATTGAAGACGGAACCAATAGGTTTAAAGTTTAAACAAGTTCCCACCCTCCGCAAAGTAAACGTCTTGTCTACGTTTTTTTTTTTTTTTTTTCATTTTTTTGTGCTAAATCAGTCATTCTTGAGATAAGGGACAAAACATGTCCTCCATATAAAAATTTCTGTCAAAATTCAAGGAATTGAAAAGTTTAGCATTGAGGTTCTGTGTATACTCATGACATTAATTTAATGTATTTTAAGATCTTTTGATCTTTATTTGTTAAAATGCTGCCACAACTCCGCTTTTTTATATAAAAAAATCCTGAATAAAGCAGGCATATTATGGAAAACTGTGTACCTGAGGGCCCCTTATGCACTTCCTGCTTTTGGGGGATGCAAAAATAGCACAGGTGGAATATTTTGAAGAAACAATATTGATGTGATTGCCCTCACAGCTTTCATGTGTTGACACCTTCATATGATTATGATCATCTTAATTATGAACTTTTTGAAGAAATATTGGCATTTTAGTTTAGGTTATAGAGTCATCTGTCTAAAGAAAAAAGCAAGATGCCAGTCTGAAAAAAAAAAAAACAACAACATTTGGGCATTCAGGCATCAGCTCCATCAGATTTTGATCAACTCCATCAGATTATGATGTCTGACTTTGTTGACATTTGACAACTATGAAAAAGAAGGTTTTCTGGTTTTTAAAATAGAATATGATTTGATATATGTGATATGACTGTTTATTCAATTTACTGTTTTGACATATTAAACACCAGCTGAACATGTAAGAATGTCTTATTTGCATATGGACTAAATTATTTTTATTAATATAGAATGTACAAAATCTAAACATTTCAAACTTGGGTTTTCCAGTCATAAAAAATCTTAACAGAAATGTATAAAATGCACTTTACTAAAGACTAAAGACCATTTATTAAATCCCTAAGGACTTAACACTACTGTTGGATTGATCACAAATCATATTATGATGTGAATAAAAGTTTTATTTATTTATTTTTAATTATTACGTTTTAATCCTGTTCCTTTACATGGTTTCTTATCTGAGACCTGGGATTATACATGTATCTGCTCAAAATTCATGAACCATTATTATATTTTTTGAAGACTTAAAAAGTAGTTTTGTCCCTTCTCAAGAATGTCTGAAATATTTTTCCTTTGATGTTATGTATACCCTTTTCTACAGTATACAGTAAGAATGTATTTTAGGTTTTGTAAGAGCCGTTTGTAGGTATAAGTGTCAGACAGCTGGACAGACAGGAGGCAGACCCAATAGCGAACGTTCTGGGACACAAGTTTATTGAAGGGTTCAGGGATAAGGGGGGGAAAGGCAAACACGCCCCGAGAGGGGTGGGTGGGTGGGTGGGGCGGGGAGACGCTCGCCCGAGCGCTCTGCACTGGAACCGGGGAGCCCCCTGGAGGAGAGGCTGAGGCACTGGAGCACCTCGTTGCGAGCAGGCGGCCGTAGCGGAGGAGCGCAGAGCAGGCAGACTCGTCGTCAGGAAGCGGCAGAGCTGAGCAGAGTCGAGGGGCAGGCAGGAGTCGAAAATCAGGAAGCGGCAGAGCTGAGCAGAGTCGAGGGACAGGCAGGGGTCGATAACCAGGAAGCGACAGAGCAGAGCAGAGTCGAGGGACAGGCAGGAGTCGAATACCAGGAAGCAGCCGTAGGGATAAGGAGAGCAGGAGACGGGTGAACTGAAGGCAGGGGAAGAAACAAACAGGCCGGCAGAAACACAGGAGACAGACGTGCAGGGAGACAAAAAAAAAACACTCACGACAAGCAGATAACAGAAAGCTGGGGAAAACGAGAAACGAAATCTAAGAAGATGTGCAGAAAATCGGAGCCAGAGTCTATACGCTTGCCAGACGTGTGGTTCGCAGACGGACTGAGAAAGAGTGAATGAAAGAGGCGTGTTTAAATAGTGAAGAACGTAATCAACAGAACTAGTGAAAAGCGGCGACAATTGGGGAGTGCAGGTGAGGGAGATAATGGAGAAAGAGGAGAATGTACTAGTGACGGACAAAAACAAAGAAGTGAATGAGAGGCGGAAAAATCACGGTATTCGGAAAACGAGGAATGCAGGTGAGGGTAATGACTGAAGCGTCGCGAACGGTGCGGGGAGCAGACTGGTAGGGTGAAACTAATAATGAGGTAATTGAAATCACGAAGACCAGACAGAAAAAAAAAACCCAAGGATACCAAAGATTCAGCGCGACACCGTGACAATAAGAATAAGAGTTTGGTGCAGCACAGACCAAATTTGCAAAATGGCCGCTAACACTAACTGATGATGGCACAGTAAACTAGTTCAGTTTTGTTTTGTTTTTTTGTGCCCTAGATAGCGTCACAAGTTTGGTCTAAGTTACACCAAATTCTCTCGTTCTTATACCTACTGACATCTTTCAACAAACAACAGGAGTATTGATTGATTCAGATAAACCAGATTTCTCGTTTAATAAGCAGATACAAGAACAGTGTTATGTCGAAGTTTCCTCTCAGTCTTGCAGGGTATTCACAGAATACACAACTGACCATGGATGGGTGGCAGGAATGACCAGTGCTGGATGTTACTAATAATAATGTGTTACACATTACTTTTATAAGTAATGGCCAACACTGGTTACTACTAACTTACAAGTTAGTAATTTTTAAAAAACTGTACACATAACCTGTAGGGACTGTGGGGCAAAAGGTCTTAATCTTTGTCACCGTCTATGTATGTATGATTGTGAAGCTCTATATACAGAGACTCCACCTATCTATAAAAACCCATTGTCGTCATACTCCAGGTCACCTGGAAGAGGTGCTCACCCTTGTACACACAAGAGCGTCACACGAGTCACACCCCTGGAAACATCATCATGGTTGCCAGACAGGAGACAGATGGAGAGGTAGCTTTGCATTAAGAAGCAGAGAGCAAGAGGGAATTATTTGACATTGTAATGGATAGTTGGCAATTGGTCAAGGGGTAAGTTTGCACATTTAAATGATGCCTGTTTTTTTACAGTTTTCATTCATCACAAAAATTATTGTTTGACTATAGGCTACAAATAAATGGACAAAGCCTGCATAATGCCACCCACATGCTTTCTGACGAGTGGCTATGAAGGAGCTTATGGGTGTTACCATCTTCAAGCCAACTACTTGTAACGCGCATCAAACAACGTGAGTGGTTTAACCCTGCAGAGTTTCCCCTTGTAGTTATTTCTCCTTTGCCGATAAATTAGTTATTACACATTATTCCAAGTGTGATGTATTCCAATGAAATATAATGTAGCATAAATGACCATGACACACAGATGGTTTAGTCTTTCACTTGACAATAGTAGTATATTTCTTCCCAAAAACACTTCCCAGTGTTTTTTTTTTGTTTGTTTTTTTGTCTTCTTAGATTAAATTAGATTAGATTAGATCTTCTTAATTCAGAGCCTCATTTCATCTCTCTGCACTCATAAAAACACTTAATCAAGAGATGCATGGCCCCAGGGTCAAATTGTTCTCTCAGCCTGATCATTTGCAACTGTGAGTATGGCAGGTTGGTAGCCTTGCTTTGATGCCAGGTTTACTGTAATGTTTGACCTGCTACCTACGTCTGTCTGAAGTCAACCCAGCCACATTTGTTTTGAAGTGCATTCATAAACTTGAATGTTTTGGGTCCAATGTGATCTTAAGCAGTTTTAAGGCAGCATTACTAAATGTGATATATATATATATATATATATATATATATATATATATATATATATATATATATATATATATATATAGATAGATAGATAGATAGATAGATAGATCCTGTGGGAGTTTATGACAAACTCACCTCTGCCCTACTGCTCACCTGACAGCAACTCCACCCACTGGCATGCTTTGTCAGAGAATACATAAAGGCTTTCAGTCCCTAACCTAGAGTAGTTAGACACTAATTTAGAGGAGGTAGTGTCCAAGACATGGCGGAGTAGAAAGATAAGGACAAATAGTTAGACTGAAAGCAAGAGAGTAAATGAAACCCTACTCTGCTTCCAGTTTATCACATCTACTAAAAGCGGAAGGAAAGGAGTTGAGAGACCCAGAAAAGTGGGAGAACAAAAGATAGGGAGAAATAAAAAGTAAAGATAGACTTTATTATCCCTGAGGGGAAATTTGTCTTGGACAAATAGAGTGAAAGTGAAAAAGAGGGGCACAATATTACACCTGCAAACAACAGACGTAGACTTATCCACTTGTAGTGTAAGTATTTTTTTGCAATTCTAACCAGAATTATACAGCTATGTAGAACTGTGCCTTTATGGGATCTTCTATGATTAAAATTATTTTCAAAAATTTGCTTTAGTAATCTTAAAGGAACAGCATCCTTTTAACACCACGTCCTGAGAGGATATTTGTCATGCCTGATTCCAGCATGCTGCTGCTGGGTGGCCTGGTGCTGCTCCTGCTGCTGCTGGTCTGGAGGAGGAGGGCTACAAAGGGGCTTCCACTGCCCCCAGGCCCCACTGGTCTACCCCTGCTGGGAAACCTGCCCCAGCTGGACTTTACAGCTCCCTTAAAGACCTATATGAAGGTGAAGCATATGCACATATTGTATATTGTATTTGATGATATTTGATGTTGTATTTGATGATAAGTTATGATGGTGCTTGCACTTATAGCAATACCAATGGACAGACTACATATAGCATTTAAAATATTATAGATAACATATGATAAAAACAGGCAACCTAAAATGCCTTCACCTTAAAAGTGGTTGTCAAAACCTGAGAAGGAAATAATATCCTCTGCTCAGTAGTTTAGTACCTAAAGTCTAATTTCAAAGTCAGTGCGTGTAACCATGTTTTTTCTGCCTTATCCCAGTGGAGTAAGCAGTATGGGCCTGTCATGACGGTGCATTTAGGCCCCAGTCGCTATGTGGTTCTGAGTGGATACCAGGCAGTAAAGGAGGCCCTTGTGGACCAGGCTGATGACTTTGCAGGGAGGGCGCAAGTGCCAATTGTTCAACGTCTGTTCAAAGGATATGGTGAGTTTGCTTGCTTCTCTTAGTGCTTCTCCTTGGAGCTTTCTGCTGATTCTAAAGGTGAAATTGTACTGACAGGGGACAGGGGGGTGGGGGGGACTGTCATAGACCTTGTCATAGGCAAAACGTCTGGTGACGCTCCTGTGTGTTATATAGCATATACTTTTTAATTTCATACATTTGGTTTGGCATCTTTCCCCCTCAGGTTTGGGCTTGAGTAATGGTGAGCGCTGGCGTCAGTTGAGACGCTTCACAATGAGCACGCTCAAAGACTTTGGAATGGGCCGCAAGAGGATGGAGCAGTGGATTCAGGAGGAGAGTCGACACCTGCTGGAAAGCCTGAGAGAAACCAAGTGTGAGTGTGTGTATACGTATGTGAGTCACAATAGTGTGCAACCGAGCAAGCATGGAGTATTCCACATAAGCTGTTTGTAGTTTGTTTTTTTCATTTGCACTGTGTTTTTCAAATGTCTTTAGCAGCCCCGTTCGAGCCTACATTCTTGCTGAGCTGTGCCGTGTCCAACGTGATTTGTGCTCTGGTGTTCGGACAGCGCTTCAGCTACGATGATGTCAACTTCTTGCGTCTGCTGCAGATCCTCAATAATAGAATTGCCATCGGGAGCAGCGCTTGGGGAATGGTATGAACACAGACTCAAGACAGGTCGACAGAAGAAAGGAGGATGGACAGAGAAATAGATATACGACTGAGGGAAAGAGAGAAAAGAAAAGAGGCATGACCAGTGTGGGAACTGCATGGCCACGAGAGAAGATAAATGGAGGGACACAAATCAAAGCAGATATTTAACTCAAAGCATAGCTAGATTTACCAGGCTAAGCCAGGTATGTTTTCACATACATAGTTAAATCATTTTGATGGTTTAGCTAGTTTCATGTATGATGGTCTGCTTTAGCTGGCCATATACCAGCTATTTCCAGTTTTGTAGGCTGCACACTTTGACCAGTTTAAGTTATGGCTTGGCATGATGTTTCATTGATTAGTTGGTTTGACAACCAACTGATCATTCTGTGTGGTCTTGTCATCTTAATATTAAAGTGTCCAACTTGACAGGATGGCCACACCAACTTGATATTATCCAGCAAAACTATCAAAATAGCCATCAATAAACAGAATGCTGGCATGCTGGTGTGAAACTGTCACCAGCTGGGGGCAGTGTGGGATATATAAAGCCCTCACCCATACCGTGTGTACCAATCACCTGCCTCACACCTGTAGCTAATTTTGTGCGATTAAGTACTTGGAACTAAGCAAAGACAGAGAATTGGCACATAAAATACATCTAATAGTACATATATTAAATGAAAATGTTATGTATTATTATTTAATAAATATATTCATATAAGGTGACCAAACCTTTGAGATGGAAATTGCGGAAATTTTCCTGGATGTTTTCTTGGAACTGAGCACACTCCTATTTCTACAGTCAACGTCGTTGAAATAATGACTGTTTTAGCTTCAAAAATTGGGTATAAAGTGAGTTTTCCAATGACAGATCCCCCAGATCCGGGGACTTTCTCAGGAAGTTGGCGTTGTCTGGTCACCCTATATTAATAATATATTTATATAATCCGCTGCTTATTCATTGGTCAAACTCAGTGTTGTTCTACTTAATCTCCCCCATCCTCCATAGCTGTACAACATCTTCCCCAAGCTGATGGATCATCTCCCTGGCCCTCATCAGACTCTCTTCAAGGAGACGGAAGAGCTTAAAGTCTTTTTCAGACAAATGGTCCTGCAGCACAAGGAGACACTGGACCCAGACAACCCCCGAGACTTCATTGATTGTTTCCTCATAAGACTCGACCAGGTCATCTTCTTAACAAATATACTACACATCTCATTTCACATTCAGATACAGATACTGTTACTATAGATACTATATGCGAAATAATCAATATATGTTTTTTTTTGTCTGGCTATCAGGAGAAAGACCTGCCATCTACTGAGTTCCACTACGACAACCTTGCAGCAACAATCATGAACCTTTTCTTTGCAGGGACTGAGACCACCAGCACCACCATCAGATATGCCCTTATGATACTCATAAAACACCCAGGCATTCAAGGTAGGACTATTGACCACACAGACACACACACACACACTCACGCGCACAGACACACATACAGAGAGACTGAGAAAGACATGTATAATTTTCAATACGTATCGGTCTAATTGGTCCATCTAAATAATGTGAATAAAGTTAAATCTTCTCTTCCCATCATTTCTTCAGAACATGTCCATAAGGAGATTGACACTTTGCTTGGCCAACAAGGCATCCCACAAATGGAGGACAGGAAGTCCCTCCCCTTCACTGATGCTGTCATCCATGAAGTTCAGCGCTACATTGATCTGGTGCCCCTCAATGTCCCCCACTATGCCCTCAAGGACATCTCATTTAGGGGCTACAGTATTCCTAAGGTAAATGTAGTTCCCCAGAAGAAAAAGCTGGTTATTTTAAATAAAGCGGACTTAAAGCACTTAGCTCGGGCAAAATTGAAACCAGGCTTTTTTCACCATAACAACCAGTTGTATAACCCTTGAGAGATTGATGACGTTGACTGAGGCTGTGTGGAGTTCTTTTCCATGTACGGCCAGCACCATGCTCCAATGGAACCAAACCGCTATTTTTAGCCAGTAATAATGCTCAGAATGGGTTTACATTTTGGTAGTAGTGTGAACAAAGTCTTTATTTTGTCTTAAATGATTTATTTGATTTGCATTATGACACATAATATTGCTTTGATGATTGTTCTTTGCATATTTGGTCAGCTGTTAAGAGATATGTTGCTGCTGTGTCTTCAGGAATCAAGAGCTATTGATAGTAATGCATTTATGAGCAGGACATCTTATTTCTCATATATGTCTGTCCCTGATTCCTCTATCCTCCCACCATTCCTTCCTTGTTTCTTTCGCGGAAGGAGGGGCAAGGACAGAGGAAAGGATGGAACTAAGGGAAATAAGGATAGACAAATTTTATAAGTGTTCAGTCACTTCCTGATCCATGACCTCTGACCCCTTACAGGGTACTGTGATCATACCCATGCTGCACTCTGTGCTCAGAGATGAGGACCAGTGGGAGAAGCCCTGGAGTTTTAACCCCAAGCACTTCCTGGACACCAATGACAACTTCAAGAAGAACCCAGCATTCCTTCCCTTCTCTGCAGGTAGGAAGAGTCAGTGAATCTTTAATTGTGGGTATAGATTACAGAGCAACTTCCATTTATCCATCCCAGTATACATTTGCTCAAACATGACCAGATCTGTGTGTGTGTGTGTGTGTGTATGTGTTTCAGGTAAGCGGGTATGTGTAGGTGAGTCACTGGCACGGATGGAGCTCCTGATCTTCCTGGTCTCCATAGTGCAGCATTTCCATCTCAGCACCCTTGGGGGACCCTCCAGCATTGACACCACCCCAGTGCTCAGCAAGTTAGCCAATTTGCCTCGCCAGTATCAGCTCATCGTCACCCCCCGCTGACCAACAACAGTACTACAGCAAACATCTTACTCCCTCCTCTTGGCAATCTCCAATAATCAAACTGTAGAGTATTTACTTAAAAAAAGGAAAACAAATGATGGACAATGATAAATGAGTTTAATTTTTGGTCGTCTAAAATGTTTAAATATACATGTATTTAAGTTAGTGTATTTTAATTTAAAAAAACTAATATTTATGCCAATAAAACCATCAGTGTCACCAGAATGAGCACCTTCTTGCACCTAGGGGTGGGAATCAAGAACCGGTAATCGAGTAGAATCAAGAATCGAATGCTTCTATTCACTTGTATTGTATCCAATCCAACATGTTTTTTCCCAACCATTGTCAATGAGTTTTTCCGATACAAAAACTGAAATGGATAACACAGCTCTACATGGTTTCCCTCATTTTAATTAGCTGCTATTGTCACCTTAGTGCTATAGACTACATTATTGACCTATGTGCTGATACTGTAACCCTGTTTAGAATGCCTTCTAACCAGCAAGGAATTGATAAGAGAATTGATAAAGAATTGGACCGATAAGCAGAATTGACAATGGCATTGATACTAATAAAATCCTATCAATTCCCACCCCTATTCCTGTGTCATTCTTCATGAAGAACACAATCAAAGTAATTCACCATGCTGTCAGTATAACATTTAACATTAATAGGTGCTTTTGTGCACTCTTCAAATCATTATTAAAATCTAAATCTAAATAAATAAGTGCAGTCTGTTCTCAAAACAGTTTGGGAAAGCGGCACAACCCAGTGCACCTGTAAAAATGCATAATTTGCTAAAGGTGCTTAGATGCCTCAAAGGTAAGTGCGTATGCCAGTGAATCTGTTGTGGAATCAGAGTGCAGTTTTTGTATAATTCTTTATGAACAAGAGAGTGAAAAATACTGGAATGTTGTTTATGTTGTAAACATTTTTACATTGTAAACATTTTCTTCCTGCACGCCTACTACATAAGCAGGCACACCTCAGGATGTCTCTGGTCTCTGTTTATCACTAGAAACCATACTTTATGGTTCTTCACAATAAAATACAATGGTTAAGATGGTAATTCTGACAAATGGTTTTGTTTGAAGAATTTTAGTTTGTTGTGGCCATCCCCACCTTCTTACACACATGACAATAGGTATTGTAGAAATATGAAATCCTAAAACACCCTACACGTTCATTTGCAAAGATGTGAACCTCACAGAGTGGCCAATGGTATTCACTGATAGCCTATTTTCACACAAAGATTGTACTATTATCTTCAGTTTGAAAAATAAATTCCATGAGTTTGTAATTAGTTTCCAAAGCAGATCAGCAGTGAGCCCTTGCCTGGAGTGGGGTTGTAAACTTAAATTCTACCTGTTGACACAATTCGGACTTCTGTCATCTCTAGGCAGGCTGGAGACTGCACTATGTAAACTCTGCCGTATTTCGTCCCATAGCCTTGTTGTTTGAGGTCACCGTATGCTAATAGGAGAAAAAAAAAAAATAACAATAATGATAATAATAATAATAAAAAAAACAACAACAAGGCTATGGGTTGAAATCACCAGTTTTCCTTTAAGGCTCCCAACCTATGAGCAAAGTAACATAAGTAGCTAGAGACAGGAGGAAGATGGAAAGACATAGACCTCTGTAAGGGAGTGTAAGGAGAGAGGAGAAACTGACACATTTAGAAAAGAGAGAGTGATAAAGAGAGAGAGAGGGGAAGGAGTGAGAGGAGACTGAGAGAGAGAAATGAGGGGCAGATTGAACGAGAGCGAGGGGGAGATAGGGATTTGGGTGTGTGTGAAAGGCAGCAATAATCTGCTCAGATTACCATCTGGATTTGCTGCCCCTGAGTCAGTCACATGGTTGAGTGGGGCTGAAGCCTCCTCAGCTCACTACAACAATGCAAAGATCTCTGCGGTCAGTGAAGACGGCTGCAACAATGCAAAGCTTTCTGTAGTCAGTGAAGACAACTTTGCACTGGCAATGCTTGCACTAGTAGTCATGCACACTTATTTACTTCAAGCAAGCACACACACACACAAACAAACACACACACACACACACAAATAAATAGACTGACAGTCATGCTTTTTATGATTTGTAACATTTCTTAAGCATCCTAAAGTGTAAAATTATAGAATAAATCCATTTAATATCGTTCTACTTTCCATTAACCAATCTGTCTCTTTCTCTCTCTCTCTCTCTCTCACACACACACACACACACAGACACACGCACACAGTTTGGCAGTGCTGGTAAACAACAGATGGCTCAGCAGAATTAGAGATAAAGTCATCATATCAGTAGGCTTTATTTATTTTATTTTTTTACCTTTAAAATCCTTCTTTAATGTGTGCCCCCTGACATAAAGACATAAAAACATGTAGGTGATGAGAATAAAGACAGGTCAGAATGCAGACATGCATTGTAAGATCACATGACAAGAAAAATGGAACACGTGAAATGATGCTGTGTACCTACACAAATATAAATCTTCAAACAAAAAGAGACACATATGGTGAGAGTGAGTGTGAATACAGAAGAGAAAATCCCAGAATATTTGTCTTTAAATAAATAAATGAACAGGATTAACACTGTGACTGTGTAAGTGTCTTAATTAAAGAACAGGAATAACTCTGTAACAAAGTGCTGTGGTATAAACCAAATGAGAACAAGAAAACTGTAAGAACTGTGATATATTCTGTTTATGAACACACATGCACTGACATCCAAAAATCCTCCTATTTGTAGGGAATACTAAGTGTGCAAATCACATGTTGAAAGAGGAAAGGTAAGTATCTATTTTTCAGTGACACACAACATTTACTTTCACACAATATTTACTTTAAACCGTAAGAAGCCAGACCCTCACCAGAAGGACTTGTCATTCTTCATAAGGTAACTATGGAAACAGATATCCATCCTGAAAGCTCTGCCACACAGAGTTTATACACAAGTAGGTACACCTGAGAATTTGACATGTAACAGAACATTAATCAATAAATTCTACACAGATACACCTGGGGGAGAGGGATGGAATGAGGATTTTGGGTTCTGAACACAAGGTTGAAAAACGCATTGACATGTATGACAAAATACGATACACGATACAGTAATTATAATTTGTAGAGAAAGTTTTCGTTTTTTTTGTTTGTGCATTGTGACACTGAAAAATGAGGTTAACATATTCAATGGACCTACCTAAGGCTTGTACAAAATTGTATAAAGTTCTAATGTCGTTGAACAAGTCTGTCGTTGTCGTCGTTGAATCATTGACATGTCTCCAGTCCACTGGCATAACGCCTCATTCACACCACAACATGTGCGTTCCTGGTGCGGACACGTTTTAGGAACATAATTATTTAGATGCATGTGGACAGATTAGATCATATGGATCAGATATGTGGAAGTACCACGCATCTCCCACGCTGTTTGCTTGAAATAGAAAAGCGCTTATTTTTTTGACGCGTGAATGGTGTGAACACAGGCGCACGCACAAACACGCTATGTGAATGAAGCCTTCCAGTAACATCCGGGATTTACTAGGCCCCCCACCCCCCCCCCCTCCCAACTGCAACCCCCTCCCAACACTGCAGTGTTGATTGCAAGTAATAAATATATCTGGGGTAACTACCCACCAACTCACAAACACACATGTATACACACCCCTCACACAGTCTAAAAAGCGAATCCTCCGCAGTCAAACGCATCAAAGTCGGAGTCGCCCTCGAAGTCGAAGCTGTTGAAGTGGGGCCCATCAGCTGCCTGTCCGCAGGCGTGGAACCCAGAGCCACTCAGCTCTGAGAAGCCCGCTGCAGAGTGGCCCAGCTCGCCAGATGCGTGGCCAGCGGCCGTGGAGGTCTGTCCAGCCGCGGCGCAGGAGTTCAGGTAGCCCAGCGCTGAGGTGGCCGCCGCACCACCCATCAGGAGACAGACGGCACGTACCGCCCGCGCGTCGCTGCTGTTGCCGTGGCGAAGGCAGTCGGCCGAGCGATGGGGCGGAGCCACAGAGCCACTGCGTACTGAGAGAGTACGGACTGGACCTGTAGACCACAGGGGTCAGGGGGAGGGAGAGAAAGAGAGAGGAAGGGGGAAAGATAAGGGAGAATAACAAACTCAGCTGTGGAAGAGAAGGACTTGATCTCCACAGCCAGAAGGTCTGTACTCACGTTAGTACTCACTGGTCTGCACACACACATCCTGAGTTCAGTACTCAACATGGAATGCACACAATGTCTTTACTTTACAAAAAGCTTTTCTGTACAGGGCCTATTGACTTGCATAGTTAATACAGTAAGACAGTTAGCCCAATCCTAGCTGGTTTGCATGCTAACTTCAGTGAATACCTGGACAACACCTGGACACACACACACACACATGCACACACAAATACACACACACACACACACACACACACACACACACACACACACACACATACATACACACACACACATGTGCGCGCGCACGCACACACATCCACACACACACACACACACACACACACACACACACACACACACACACACACACACACACACACACACATATACACAGTCACTCCTCTCAATCCCAGACTGACCTTTCCTCTCCCTAAAAGAGTTGTCTCTGCTGGGGAGCCTAGGGGAGGCAGGTGGTTTGTCGCTGAGGCGGGGGGAGGAGGCTGGTGAGTCCTTGTCAGTGGGGGGGTCTGGGAGCGGATCTCTGTCCGTGATGCATGGGGTGATGCTCTGTTGTCTCTGTAGTGTCATCGGAGAGGCCACCCCCTGTACCAGCCAGTCAGACAGACAGAAAGAGAGTGCCGAAAACTTTCATTTCCACTGCTACATGCACCGTAAACAAGGGAAAATGCCCGATAGTACCTCTGACGGTTCCACAAACCTCTAACCTACGAAACATTTCTACCACATTGTGGTAGACAATAAAGTTTTTGAATTTTTCAATCTTCACATTTAGAAAATTTTACCAATTTTCAAGACAAACCTGGTCTCTTATAACCACATTTATTTGGGTTATTTATAACATGGCCTTCTGCTTTCAACAGTTTATTTGGTTTATTTTCACATAATAAACATCACAATTGAAACTCAATTCAATTAATATTAACTGAAATTCACAATAATAATAATAAAAATAAATAAAATAAAAGATGAATTTATAGTGTAATGGAGTGTTTTAGTGTAATAGAGACTCAATCAGCACTGATAAGGAATACTGCACAGAAGCCGACACTCTTTGGCTTAAAGGCTGTTGCACTTTCTCCCAGTTTAAGACTGATACTGTCAGCAATCCAACAAAGAGCGTCAAAGAAACATTGACCTTAAGGTAGCAATAAAAATAAACATTGAAAGTGAAATGGGACAAAAGCCATGACCCAGTCAGGAATAATAAACCTGCTCTGAGTCATGTTTCCATGATTAGGAAGTGAAAACTCACCTCTCTGACTTTCCTCAGAAGCTTCAGCCATTGGCTGCAAGGGACGGGAAAGGTGAGTCATAAAACTGAGTCACTGACCAAACACACCATCACACACACATTTTTTTTTTTTTTTTTTACAGCGATCAGCATTTTTCCAACACAAAGTTTAATCAAGTCATTCAAACGTCCCATAAATAAAGTTACCTAATAAAGTTACTTTATGAACTATGCATGCCAGGCAAGCCCTCTGGATGATACAGAATAAAAGGGCATACACATGCGTAATGTATTTAGACTGATATTGAAATAAATGAATGCTGCATTCATTGCAAATGCTACACTATCAAGTTGAGTCATGATAATTATTTTGAGTGGATTTATTTAGTTCAGGTCAACCAAATTATGCAACACAAAAGCAGAGTAATGGAAAACCACACAAAGATCATTACGTCAGTAGATATTTGCTACTTACAAGGCATAAACATACATACAGCCCTGTTGGCCCCTGTTGGGTTGAATGTTTTTCCAGGGGGCACATGCTACAGTTTTGAGTAATGATCACACAACATTAGACTGAAAAAATACTGACTCCAGATTGGATCTGATCCTGAATGGAGTGAAGTATTAAGGTGAATGTAGAAATGAGACAAAACAGTCATCACACTGCAGCTCCCATTCATAGCATTTAATGAACCAGGTTCTCCCACAAAGCTCAGTGTGCAGATGTTTTCTGCTCATTTCTTCAGTCTGTGCTCATTAATTATTGTGTACTGCACATAGCTGGTCTGCCTGTGGATTTCAGCAGCATGTAGGGCATAGGCCTACCTCCAGTCATCGTGACTATCAGTACACTGCAGCTGCATTTTATTAATACCCAATGGCTTATTAACTTATTAAGACCTAATAGTTTATTAATTAAAGACTTTAGTTTATTATAGTTTATTAATAAGGTTCCCCACTGCTGTGATGCAGTGCCTACCTACAGTCATCAGGACTTTTAGTACACTGTAGCTGCCATTCACTGCATTTAACTAATATCTAATAGCCTATTAATTAATTAATCACCTGCAGTCATCAGGACTGTCAGAAAGCAAGAGTAGGAACTTGTCCTGCTTCAGGATGAGGGCTAAACAGCAGTCTCTTCTGCCCCCTGGAGGCAGGCGGGGCAGGTCCAGGATCTCCCGGCCCTCGACGATGGACTCACAGTTGCTCTGCAGTGCCACCACCTGGTCAGCAGGGGAGTCTGCATCGCGACACACTAGTAGACTGCCCTCTACAGTCAGCACCAGATACTTCTCCTTCCACTGCTTAAACATGAAGCCTCCTGAGACGAGGAAGAGGAGGAGGGGGATAACAGTTAGACAGTTAGAAGGACAAACACACACACACACACACACACACACACACACACACACACACACACACACACACACACACACACACACACACACACACACACACAAATACACACACACACACACAAATACACACAGAAATAACCCTGAAATAAACATATACATGCAAGTCTTATCAGTGGATGGGAGTTGAGGAATTGTCAGAGAGTGAGTAAATAAGAGAATGAGGAGGGGAAGAGGGGGAGAAAACAAAGATAGGGGGAGAGGTAGAGAATGAGGAGATAAGGAGAAAGAAAGAATAGATAGAGAGAGGAGGAGAAGAGCATAAGAAAAGGGAAGACAGGAAAAGAGGTGATAGAGAAAGAGAAAGGAGGTGTGTAAGAGAAAGGAGTTCTGTGTGTGTGGGAGGCAAGATAGAAAGACAGATGAGGAGCGAAGATGAGAGAGGTGAAGAGGAGACAGATGAGAAGGGAGAGAAGAAAGACGAGCAGAAGGATGGGGGGGGGGGGGGTCATAGACACATAGATTTGAGCCAGTCTAGTACCTCTGCTCACTGTCACTCATACTGAGATCCTAGTCTGGCCATGGTGAAAAGAAAAGTGCTTCCACACATACCAGACCAGCAGAGCCAGTCAGGAACCATAATGGATAGCAACATTTGCTTTGCAGTCAATAGTGGCAGAGGAAAATGCTAATAATTCTGTTACTTACTGCCTTACTGCCCATGTGATTTGTTAGCACTTTGCAAATGTTAGTGGCCAAGATGGAGGGAATGTTAAGAAGTCCCTGATCAATGGAATTTGTCAGGCAGGATCAATGAGTTTAAAGTTAACTCAAAGTCTGTGCTCATCACAATGCTGGCTTTAAAATATGTCCTATTCGAGAGTCGCCAGACTGTCTTCACAAAGTGAACGAAGCTAGTTTAAGCATGCTAATCAGCGAAAGGGATGGAATGAATGCATTTACAGACTAGACTTAGTCTGACCGACTTTTCTTTTGTAGTGACAATAAAATGGGGCCTTAAAAATGCAAGCTGACCCATTTCCTCCCCCAGACTGTGCCCTGCTCTGGATTGGGAAGCTGGGGCGGCTAAGCGGGGTTAGTTAGTGACCTTGCTGCAGAGAGCTTCTGTGGGTCACACAGGGCCCAGGAAGTAGGCCATCCGACGGAAGAGAGAGAGTGTATGTCTGTCATTGTCACCCTCATCTACCCCTAACACACTGCCTTCCAGAGCATGTGCAGGTATGAGAGTGTTTTTGTGTGCGTGTGTGTGTCCATGTTTGTGATTTGTACAAGCAGTAATGGGGCTGAGGGCACTCACACACACACACACACACACACACACATACACACACACACACACAATGATGGGATGGTATCACCGGATTAGGCAGGATGGGGGTGGGGGCAGGTGGATTAGCCCATGAGGAGTCTGAGTGGGGCCTGCTGCTGAGAGAGCCTGGCAACATGACCAACCTGCAACATCACCACTTACACCCAGCTGCCTGATGACCTCTAGACCTCAAACCCTTTAACACCCCAAACTACAGCCCACTCCCCATCAGGCAAACTACACCCCACTTCACCTCAGCCAAACTACACACCACTTCAACTCAGCCAAACTACACACCACTTCACCTCAGCCAAATTACAACCCACTTCAACTCAGCCAAACTACACACCACTTCACCTCAGCCAAATTACAACCCACTTCACCTCAGCCAAACTACACACCACTTCACCTCAGCAACACCGTTTTGAGTGAGGTAGACAAATCTGGGTATTTTCTTAGTCTAACTGGTTAAACTCATTTTGCTTTGATATTCCAACTTTGAATCTGAAAATTCACCAGTCATACATCTAAAGAGCAATGTGGCATACAATAATCCAACTGAGAAAGAAACTCCAAGAAACTTTAGGAATAATCCTGGCTTTCAGAAATAACAATCCAGCAACCCGGATGACAACACCTTCAGACTAGTTTCTGGGAAGCCCTTTTCTATCAGACACTACTCTGCTTCTTTAAATGGTTTACCATATTGCAGTTTCAATTTCCATCCTTTGTTATCCTCTGTGATTATTCTAAGGGCTCAGTGAAGGAATAACACACAGTTTTCCATCTTTTGTTATATAGGTCCATTGAGTATACTACAAATGAAAAAACAAACTACCAAAAAAAAAACAAAGAGAAACCATAACTAAACCATGAGAAAACCAATGAGAAAGATTGCAGGGTCTACTGACTCTTGGCCTCTAGCAGGCCAGTGGTCACTGCCAGGTTTTATTTGTAACTGTTGTTTGAGGTCACAGAGTGCTGGAAAAAGAACCAGCAAACTGGATACAACATAGACCGGATTTGCCCCATTTAATTGACGTTAGCTGCCGCTTTGTTATTTGCTCTATGTTGTATCATATCTGTTGGTTCTTTTCCCACAGACAGCATTCAGTGACCTCAAACAACAGGGCAATCGATTGATAACATAACTTGTCAGAACTTAGTCTGACTATCAGTCAGTCTTCAGAGAAAATCACAGTACCAAAATTAGCCTTAATTAAAGTCATTAAAGATATCTGTGTTAATACAGATCATAGCTACGTAGATGACACCCAGATTTTGCCATGTGACCAGATGATTGTACTCCTGACGAATATTTTTGTCAGTGCCTTGACCAAATCAACAACTGGATGGCTCGTAACTTCCTACAATTGAATTCAGACAAGACAGATGTTATTCTATTTGGTTGAAAAGAACAAAGGTTGATAACCTTTTAGACACAATGTGGCTTAAAGCTAAAGTTTCTTCTTCATTGACTGTGATGTCAATTTTAATAGCCACATTAAAGCAATAAAAAAGTCAGCAATTAAAATAGCCAAATTACTTGATTTTATGTTACAAAGAAAGAAGATCATTCATGCTTTTGTTTCCAGCAGGCTAGACTATTGCAACGGCCTTTCTACAGGACTCCTCAAAATCACAATAAAACAACTCCAGATGAAACAGAATGCGATGGCCAGAGTCCTCACAAAAACAAAAAGAACAGAACACATTTCTCTGGTCCTGAGGTCCTTACACTGTCTTCCAGTTAGCCACAGAACTGATTTAAAAACTTTGTTGCTTGTTTTTAAGTCCTTAAATGGTACAGGCCCAAACTACCTAAGAGACATGTTCCACTACAACACTACAGCCCTGTTAAAGCTCTAGCTCTAGAAAATTTGACCTTAGCTAAACCCACCATTTGGACAAGGACTGGTGAAGCCGCTTTTAGCTACTATGCAGCCAAACCCTGGAACCAGCTCCCAGATAGCATTAAAAATGCCCCCTCAGCCATTTTTAAATCTGGATTGAAGTCTAAACAGTTCACTGATGCTTTTCCATAATTTATCCGTCTGCCTCTTAATCTCACTTGCCTTTGTTTTTTTTATTGTTATTTCTTACTGCCTGCTTGTGTTTTTTATATCATTTTTTAAAATATTCTTTCCCTATTTATTTATTTCTTTGATCTTTTAATCTAATATTTTCCTTCTTCTGCTGTGCTTATTACTTCATTGTGTTATCAGAATTTGTGCACTAGACTGTCCTTACCTCAGTTTTCTGTAAAGCACATTGAACTGCTGTTTTGGTATGAAGTATACTATACAAACAAAACTGCTCTGTCTTGCCTTACCTTGATTCACACTGGAGTGTGACTAGTGACGATAGCTATGAATGACAATAGCAAAGACGCCAGTTTTAACAGTCCCTCTCAAGCTCATATGAATTAAGTCCTTATTGCAAAACCATGACAGGATGAGGAACATTGAAGTTTAAGATCACTTTTTGACTGATGAAAATAAATTAAAATGAAATTAAAAAAACCCCTTGGTGTCATGACAAAAATCGCTCCAAGAGCATCAGCATTAGCTTTACACAGTGTTCTATTCTTCTGCATTATTTTGTCCTGATTCTTCTTTGTATAATTTATTTGCAGCATCTCTGCGATGGACAATACCATGCTCACTAAGTTGGATTTGGATCAGGGACTTCATGTTTCTGCAACATCCCCTTTATTGCATTATTGCTTTAGCCTTAAACCTCCACTCTGAAGTGTACTGTTTATGGATTTACTCTAAAGCATGCGGAAAGGTTTTATGGTCACGTGACACTGAAATAGAGCTTTTTGGCTTTTTTAACGCTTTATCTTTAGTGTAAAGTATACTAAAGTAACTAAAGTTACACTCACAAACACTGAGGAAACGCCATGTTTTGAAACATGGCAGGTGAATTTGTCATTGTAAAGACAGATTTCTCAACTGTAGGAAATAGGGAACCTTTGAAATGGAAGGAACAATAGGGGAACATCTTACACAAAACTGGAAGAAAACCTGTTTTTGTTAGTTATAAAAACACATGCTTGGGAGGAGTTTTGGTCAGTAGTCAGTAGAAATGTTGGTAACACTGTATTGTCATTGGCCTAAAGGGCACGCAGGATGAAAAAACTTTTTTTTTCCTTTTTGTTGAGTTACTTTTTCTCAAAAGTTTTCTCAAAAGAACTTTTTTGATAAAAGCGTAAATAGGTTGCATTTACATGAGCACCTTGGTACTGTGCAGTTGCTGGCAGGATAGGGCCGGGTAGGGCAGGGTAGGGCAGGGTAGGGTAGGGTAGGGTAGGGCAGGGTAGGGCAGGGTAGGGTAGGGCAGGGTAGGGTAGGACAGGGTAGGGTAGGGTAGGGTAGGGTAGGGCAGGCTATACGTCTCTCTTGCATAACAGTGAAAAAGCCTATAATGTTTCCCAGGCATCATCTGGTGGGCAGGATCAAGAGTCTGATAATCCGCTGAATAGACCAGTATGTACCACCACTAATGGATAGCTGTGTGTGTATGTGTGTGTGTGTGTGTGTGCGTGTGTGTGTGTTTGTGTTAAGTGTGTGTGTGTTTATGTGTGTGCGTGCATGTGTGTGTGTGTTCTTGCACATACATACCATTACCCTAATATGGTATATAATATAATATATATTATATAACTCTAAACATACTGTTACTGTTGCTTTTCTCTGTCATATCTACTTATCTGCTCAATATTAACTGTAAATCCCAATTCTGATGCCTT
Source organism: Tenualosa thibaudeaui (assembly GCA_027481765.1). Lineage (NCBI taxonomy): Eukaryota > Metazoa > Chordata > Actinopteri > Clupeiformes > Clupeidae > Tenualosa > Tenualosa thibaudeaui. Next base: position 1,523,251 of record JAIFZK010000208.1, read on the forward strand.
TTACATCATTCTGTACCTGTCATAAAAAAATCACATGAAACACATGAAAGCTGTTTTATCACAGACGCATCTACCAGCTTTCTTTCTCTGGTCTGTGTCTGTTCAAGCTAATATAGCATATAGTAACTATGTTATGGAGAAAATAACCAAAAGCATTGTTGTAACTCATACACAACAAAGAGTCCATACTAATGCATCCACTGTGATCTCAGAGCTCCCACTACCATCACTAATGCATCACTACAGAGTACACAGCCTGGCCACCAACATCTCTAGACACTGGGCATCATGGAAGCCTTTGATGCCTGATCAAAGCACCATTTCTTGAACACACACAGGATCAGGTACACACACACACATAGACAGACAGACACACACACGCTGGCCAACAGGGGAAAGTCTTCTTCATGAGCGTCAGGGTCAGGTATACCATGAACACACAGGATCAGGTACACACACATACACACACACGGCCAACAAAGACTTCTTTATTAGCGTCAGGGTCAGGTATACCATGAACACACAGGATCAGGTAGATACACACACACACACACATACACACACGCACACACACACGGCCAACAAGGAGAGACTTCTGCATGAGCTTCAGGATCAGGTATACTATGAACAAATGATATACTGATTTCCTGTTAGCAAGTCGTACTTAGTAATGTTTTAATTGGGTTGTAACTTGAATGTTAGTCCACTTTCTGCAGCTGCCAAATGCATAAACGTATGGGTAAAAGATTAGGTTTCAGAAACTAGACTCCTGTGTACTTGCACCAACATATAGTTTGTAGCATTCACAGCCACCGTGGAACGCAATTAATTCGATTGTGAGTTTTGCAAAATGTTCTGAGTTTCTTACCGTACTTTCTGAGGAAGCCTCTGTGTATTCCCATTGCTGTCATGACTGCAGGTGCTCAGATAGCCCAGACACACTCACACATACACACACACACACATACACGCACTTGATGGTGTGTATGAGCAGAGCGTCTAACACCGGAGGCTAGGAGCGAGCGAGTGTGTGTGTGTTTGTGAGGACAGAGAGACTGGCAGGGATAGAGGAGGAGAAACAGGAGAAACAGGAGGAGGAGGAGGGAGAGATTAATCCCTCTGCTGGGCCCAATCTCTGAGTGATGGAGTGAGAGAGTGAGTTATGGGCGGCTAAGGAAAGGATGATGGGATTGGACATTTGATTTCGCTATCCTGACTGTGGCACATACCCCCCCCCCCCACACACACAAACACACACACCACACGAGTGGGTCATAATCACAATTCTCTCATTCTCATTCTCTGTCCTTTTATAGATGTTTTTATCTACTGCTCCTCATTGCATTCCCTCTCTCTTTTTCTCTCATGCAATCGCTCCCTCTCTCCTTTTCCCTCTTGAAATCACTCCTTCTCTCTATTTTATCTCTGACAATTACTGCCTCTATCTCTCTACTTCTCTCTCTTCTCTCACACAAAAACTCCCTCTCTTTTTCATTTCTATTTTTCTCTCATGCAATCACACTCTCTCTTCTCTCTTTTTCTCACACACAATCACTCCATCTCTCTCTCTCTCTACTTGCCTCTCTTTTTCTCTCACATAATCTCTCCTTCTGCCTCTCTACTTCCCTCGCACAATCACTCCTTCTCTCCTTGTCTCTCACACAATCATCCCTCTCTCTCTTACATTTTCTTTCATGCAATCACTCCTTCTCTCTCTCTCTTTTCCCACGTGCAATCACTCCATCTCCCTCTCTATCTTTGTCTAATTTGGTCTCTTAATCATACATCCCTCCACAATTTCAATCTCTCTCTCTCTGTTTTGGTCTCTAAAACCCTGTTGCAAATAGTCATATTCAATATCCCATTGGCTCTCTGTCCCATAAGTATGACTGAAACTCAGTGATCTCTCAGTGTTACATCCCCATTAAATCCATTAGTCTGGAACATCGCAGGGACAGAAAGCTGGCCAGAAAACACCTGTGTGTCTCGTGACATTTCCATGCATGTGGTCAGTGACATGCTCCTTTGTTTTACTTGTTTCTGTACACCTCAGCAGGGAGACACTCCCTTCCCTTCAGTTTACACGCATGCAGAGGACATCTTTTTCACACAAAGGTACCCATAGGACATGCATACTGATGTGCTCAGCCCACATACTAATCTACTCTCTCTCTCTCTCCACACACACATATATACACACAGACGCATACACAGACGCACGCATAAACACACACACACACACACACGTGGCACATGGATAAAGACACAGACACTCCTCCCTCCATGAGCGAACAAGGGTCTTGTTGTTTTTTTTTTCAAATGCAACTCTAATTCCATTACATTGTTGTTACAAAACCCATGTCTCAAAATAGCATACAAACAAAACAACTCAAACAAGTCAATTCACACACATTTTTCAGTATCAGTAGCATGTTTGACCATTTTATTATTCCACAACTTTCCAGAATTTTAGGCAAATATCTGTCATCTATGCCACTTTCACTTTTACTTGTCTTTTTTATTTGCAAAATCCTCATTTGATACATTGACTGGATTAAACGAGTGTTCAATGTGTGTGATTCGACCAGCCACTGATTTCTACACCTACACTGTAAAAAATAAGACTTCCTTTTATTTGTGATAGCTTACAATTATTTGTCAGACTAACTACAGAATATAGAAATTGTTATGTTAACTATTTTTTTATGTTTTGAGGTCTTTAGAAGTCACCACAACTCATTATCTTAAATTTGGTCAACTTAAAATAGTTAGACACTAACTTTTTAAAGTTAAAACCATGATTTATTTTTTACAGTGACACAATGTTAGGGAAAATGCATTGTGGATACATAAGGGATAATGAACGACACAGCGTTTGTATATCAGAAAATAATGCACCATCGAGCACGAAGATAATAAAGCCACGACACAAAGTGCCCCCCCAGAGGGCATTACTGTTGCCATGTTAATTTTTGCAACATTCATATTCATGTTCTTTTCGAGAGTTCATTTTCTTGGTTATACCACTGTTGCCATGTCTGTGTTAGTGGTCTTGCTAGCAACATTCACACGGGAAAACAGACTCGCTTGCAGAACTGCAGTACTTCTTTCCGCCGTGTTCAAACTTACCAGGATAAACTGCCGTTATTAGCTCATTTTTTTTATTAGCTTTATCCCATCTTTGCTTTTGTGAAAACAGTGTTTTCCATACTCCCAAATCCTTTTAGACAGACATCAATTACCAAGCTGTAGTGCTGCATTTCTCACCCAGACATGACTGCCTACCCCCTCAGAACATACCCAGGTATATAACCATTGCACTTAAGGTCAATTTATACTCATCCCACTCAATACATAGACACACAAGGCCGCGTGCAGGCGCGCAGACCCTCCACAACATGCTCTCTCCCGGACCTGGGCAATTGTTCAGGGCCAGTCTCCCCTAGAGCAACTTAAGTGCCTTGCTCAGGGACACAATGGTCGCAGCTGAGATTCAAACCCACAACTTTTCAGGCTACTTGCACACCAGCCAGGTTCCTTAACCACTATGCTACCACTGCCCCATTTGTGCCTTTTGCTCTGCTTCTTTGTTCTCTGAGCTGCTAGAGCAATTGGCTGGCAGAAAACTCGTAAATAAATAACTTGAGTAATTGAGTAGCTATTGAGTGCTATGCCTCTATTAGCAACATTAACAAAATGATAAAACTTTTTAAACATCAGTTTATGGGTAGACTAATACCTCTACAACCAGTGTCTGGTGGTGTGTGTTGGTGTGCACGGTACATGGACACACGTTGGAGAACTTTGAAAGGTAAACCTCTCTGTGAATACAACTGCGTGTCTGCGTATTGATGGTGTTGCACGACGATAATTTAGGCTTAAGGTGTGAATAGAGGAGGCTGATGTCAGGGTAGGGTGAGGGGGCATGTTGATGACTTAGCTCACAGTAACCTCACCCTCCCCCACCTCACCAATGATGTTGGTGTGGGAGGGTCTTGTTAGTTTGTGTTTGTTTTGTTATTCTTTTTAAGAGTAGTTTAACAGTAATCTGGCAAAGGATAGATGAGAGTTAGCATGGCTGGCATTCTCTCCTCTGTTACTGCAAGCTGTGTGTGTGTGTGTGTGTGTGTGTGTGTGTGTGTGTACACTTGGGGCAGTGGCATCTGCCACCATAGTAAGAGATACTACATTTTTAATGCATACACACAAAAAAAAAACATAAAAACTGGCATGTGTATTTTAAAGGCCTA
>JAIFZK010000208.1:1535000-1542500 GCA_027481765.1 Tenualosa thibaudeaui
ATGTTGTGTGTTTGAGTTACCCAGAGGTCGCTGGGCCATTCGGGCCGATTTCACGTTTTGGCTGTGAGCATCAGAAAGGGTGAGATACCCAGGTGGATGCAGATGCTTTATGTTGAGAAGCTTTGTGATCAGTGCAGCCTAACTCTGTCTATGAGGAGCTATATAAGCAGAAGTGAGATTGGGTGAAGTGAAGTGAAGTGAAGTGAAGTGAAGTGAAGTGAGTGAGTGTTTTTAAGTAAGAGTAGACAGACCTCAAATATCAAATGGTCTTATGCATAAATCATGTGTGTGTTTGGGTGCCTGTCTTAATAAATATTCAGTCTGGTTAAACAGATCTATGCCCCCAGATCACAGGTCAAACAAGACAGGTTAAAGATCACTAGCTGACATGATTTTTTTGTGTTCTGAAAGTCTGAGGAAAGAAGCAGAATCCTCCCGAAGCATGAAAAACTCTGCCAACACAGCAGTGATTTTGAGGAACTCAAGCAGAGCGAGAGTGTTGATTGCAGGAGTTTTTCAAGATCAAAATGTCGTGAAAGAGCAATGAACTCTTAAGATCAGAGCATTGTTCTTGTTTTGTTTCTAAAGCCGCACTTCTTGTCTCCCGTTGGCCATGTCAGCTAAAGAATGCATGGCATTTTGATTCTGTGGTGTGAGTGTGAGAGTGAGAGTGTGTGTGCATGAGAGAGAGAGTGTGTGTGAGCAAGAGAGAGGCAGTGAAGGAGAGTGCAAGATAACACAGCAGTGATTCATACCCGTAGCTAACCGCCTTGTGCATTTGACGCTGTGCAGGTTAGCCGAGGCATGCTCTGATTCACCACTCGTGCATCTAACAGAGAGTTCTGCATGCCCCTCGGAATGCACTTTTAAATTTTAACAAACCCCTTTGGAGATGGAACTCTCTCCCCATTAAAAAGCATCTCCTGATAAAAACTTGCCTGATAAGATAGCATTGTCCTCATGCTTATGTCCCACCACCTACTTAAGCCGCTATCAGTGCGTCTGGGGTGTTTCCATACCTGGTAGGAGTGATTAAATTGGAGACACTTCACCTGTTGCTCTAAGAAGTAGCCTGAAATGTTCTGTAGTAGACTGTGAGCAGTACCAGTGTGTGTGTGTGTGTGTCTGTCTGTGTGTGTGTGTGTGTGGTAGGCACAGGCAGTGAGTGGTACCAGTCCAGTTCACTGAGTCACCCTGGGAATAGTTTTGACATGAAGCACACTGGATGTTCCCATTCTCGGCAGACCTGTTATGATGGCTGATAGTTTTATGTGGAATGATGTTGAATATTAGGAATGTTCACATCATGTGCATTTCAAACAGTTTTTAGTGGTCGGTGATCCACAGTCCTTTGAAGAGGGAAGCTGAATAAAGAGAACAGGGTTTTGTATGAGGTTCTATTTCAGGTGTTGATGTTGATGACAAGTGATTGTTTTTAACTGAATTTAATTTAATTGCAGTTTTTGCCTCATTTTGCCTACAGTCTTTACCTCATTTTGCCATCATTTTCACATTTGTCTCAATACAGTTTCCACCTTTTCAAAACTCTTCATACAGTGTCATTTATTCACACACCTGATGGATATTACCACTGCGAGTCTCCTTTGTATCAAGAGAATTTATGTGTTTGACTCACTTTATCATGTGGTTTACTATAATGATTCTGTTATATAAAACCAGTACAGTAGTAAAATGTTCACACATTTTCTTGGAGAAAAAAAAAACAATCAAGGAATGGTACACACCAGACTTTCCAAACGTTTTATGCTGTAGTCTAGGAATATGACACTCTGTCATTTAAGTGGATTTACTGTAATGTATCCTGTAATGTATTCTGTATTATAGAAAACACATGGAGTTTTCCCTCTAGAAAAAGTAATACATGTAAATAGGTCTACAATACAGTAAACAGGGCAAATATGTTAATAGAGTTGAATGGAGATTGAGTATCTAAATATCTCTAAAATCTGCTGTAGTTGTATATAATTGTGTTAAAGGTGAACATTGACTAGAAGAAGTATTTATGAATTTTGGATGAAGTGTTGATTGTATGCATTTTGTCCTAAAGCAATGCAAAGGAGAACACTGTGTGGTTCCCATAGTCTGTGGCTGTTGTGAAAATGTTAAAGAGTTTGAGACAAGTGAGAAAAAGATTGGCAAAAACGGTTAACATGATTAGTGCCAGATGTCATATTCTCATTAGCAGGCCTCATAGAAACACTGGCTGGAATTTTGCAAATTATATATGGGTAGTGTACATATAGGCACTTATGTGGTCCTTGCATTGTCCTGTTATGACGAGAGAAGGATCATTTAATGTAGTATGTTTTATGTAAGGGATAGCATTCTACAGCATTATAAAGACCTGTGTGACAGATATACGAATTTTAACAGAACTTTTACATATGGGAACATACCTAAAAGACCTTACAACTGCTATGTGTTTTCACAGAATATGAGTTATCTTGAAGACGGCGTTGCAATGTATTTGGTATTTATAGCAATATATATAAACATAAACATAGTAAAGTAGCCTCCAGAGGACAATGTGGACAGCAATGTATTTGGTATTTATAGTAATATATATAAACATAAACATAGTAAAGTAGCCTCCAGAGGACAATGTGGACAGCAGTAGGGTCAGTAGAGGGTTTTCTTCACAATATGTTGCTGTTTTTATATAAATCACTTTTGGATCTCTCAGCCTAAAAACACCACACAACACATTTCATGCCATAGCCAGTATAATTTAGACACTTTTTTCCCCACTTTTTCCCCATCTTTCCTTCCTGACCTCTCCGTCTCCTCCTCTTCTCCCCTCAAAGGGCTTCACTTTGTGCAGAGCCCCACCAACGTGACCTCCTCCCTGGGGAAGCCGGTGCAACTGAAATGCAACCTCCAGGGGCAGGGTGGGGAGGACATGCCCCCGGATGTGATCTGGTTACAGGGGGATGTCCTGCTAGAGATGGCAGACACCAGTCAGATCCAGCTTCAGGTGGACGAAGACACCTGGGTGGTCATCAGCACACTCAGGTAAGTTTGGAATGTTGCCTGCTCTCAGTTGTGCAACTGATTGTTGATGACTGGTTATGTTTTTTGTGAAATCTTGGTGGAGTGGAGGTGGTTTTTAATTTTTTTGAGAGATTTGAGTTTCAGAGCTATGGAGTATGGTAGGTGTTAAGTAAGAGTGTCTTGTTACCTGGTCTCACCTGGGAAGCTGAAAAAGACAGGACATGGAGGGCATGTTGGGCTTAGGCTCCTTCCCACCAATGCTCCTTGGGCAAAACACTTTCATTCATAAAGTTAAATTGTTTGATCAGGATAGACTGAGAAGCCTAAATGTCTACCAAGCACTCTGAGGACAATTTCAGTGCATGACTTTTGTTTTACTTTTCTTGTGAGACATGTAGAGATTTGAGAGGAACTGATTGGTGCTTCTTCAGATCTGTGGAGTAGCTTAGTTTGACTTTTCAAATCAGAAATCTTGAGTCATTGGTAAACATCTAAAAGATTTTGTTTGGCTTTGTATCTGTCCGTGATCGTTGGCGGATGTTTGATTCTCACAGTGAGTGTGTCTGTGTTTATGTCTATTAGCCTAGCACTCATTTCCATGAGATTACCACTAGGCTGCTCTGCACATGTGTCTGTTCTGTGTGTGTGTGTGTGTGTCTGGGTGTGTCTGTCTGAAATATCTGTACTGTTTATTTTTTTATCAAGAGATTTATCATGAAGTATGATACTATCGTTCCTCTTTTTCTCTCTCTTTCTCTTTCTCTCTATTCCTCCTGTTAGTATTGAGGCAGTGCAGCTCGGAGACATGGGGGCGTATCGCTGTGGTGTAGTGGATGAAGATGAGCTCATTCTGTCCTACGAGGGACACATTCAACTGGAAGGTGAGTGTGTGTGTGTGTTCTTATGTGTGTGTGTGTGTGTGTGTGTGTGTCCATGTTAGTACATGTATGTGTTTGTGTGTGCGTGAGCGAGTGTGTGAGTGTGCATGTTTGTACATGCATGTGTTTGTATGCGCATATGTGTGTGTGTGTGTGTGTATGTGTATCCAGTACCCCAGTCATCTTCCCTTATCAGCAGCCTGTCAATAATTTTCCTTTATTGTGCAAACTTGACCCCTTTGCCCTGAGCCTCACCCTCTACTCATGACATTCTCCCTTCCTTCCTTTGGCTTTTTTTTCTAGAAACTTCTTCCTTGTTTCTTTTGTCAAGAGAACTCTTTATTCTAATATAATTATTACTAATAGAATCAGTACTTCAAGACAAGACAACTGGTTCCCTCCATTTTTATTCCTGTTCTTTCCAGTCCTTTTGAGGAATGTGTTTGCTGTGTACTGACATGTGTTTGGTGTGTTACTGACATCTGACACATTTCTGAGTGTATGAACTGGCTGTGTGTTGTTTTGGACTGGATTACTGTATGTTTTCTATTTTGATGTGTTCAGAGGCGTTTGGGTTGGTTTGGGTGTTATCGGTTTGTCTCTCATTTTTGCCACTTTCCCTTTTGACTGTAAATATAAGTCTCAAAAGTCTCAAATCATGTCCTCATCTTCTCTCCTCTCCTTACTTCTTCACTGTGCTCTTCTCTCTTTTCTTCATCTCCTTTCCTCTCTTCTCTGCTCTTCTCTCCTCTCCTCTCATCTCCCCCTCTCCTCTCCTCTCTCCCCACTCCCCCAGGTCTGCCTCACTTCTCCCAGGAGCCCCAGCATATGTCAGTGGTGGTCAATGTGAGTCTATCTTTACTGTGTGTGGCCCACGGCCCGCCCGAACCCGTCAACATCATCTGGCTCCAGGATGGAGCTCCGCTCAACACGCTGGATGACTCCATGTCTCGGTCCCCCTCCTACCTCAACCTCACTGGTAAGGAGCCTTTGCCCAGTGGTTTGTACTTGTTAATAGTGTCTCATAGCTGTTAGTAATGGTATATAATTGTTAATAGTGGTATGTTTATAACAGTTAATTACATGTTAATAAGCCAAACCTCGTATTCTAACTTCATTGGTAAGATATATTTCAGATGATGCTGGTGAAGTAAACAGACGTTAAACATATATCACTGTTGATATATGTTTAGTACAGAGGTTAAGGCTTTCCCAACTGCCATCTATTAAGCATCTATAACAGCTTGATCCAGTTTAAGTCATCGGTCGTCAAGACTGCTTGGGTCACTGGTGATGTCAGTTTGACAGTTAGACAAGTCTATTGCCAGATGTCAGACTGACATAATGATGGCAAGGCTGCTTTAAAACAAATGGCATCAACAATGTTTATCCAAACAACCTCTTGGAACACAGCATCAAGACAGGTAGGGATTTGGACTCAGTAGGACAAGTAGGATTTCACTCTTAGACATGTTTAGACCACTTTCCGTTTAGAGATGCTATGTGCAGTGCTCATGGAACAGCCAGTTCTGGGTCTTCTTGAACACAGTTTTGCCTTCAGTTGCATTGCATTCAATGCAGCTGCCAAACATGGCTCAACGTGATATTATAGCAAACATGGTTGAGTCATATTATAGCAAACATGGTTGAGTCATATTATAGCAAACATGGTTGAGTGTGATATTGTAGGAAAGCAGGGTGAAGCTGGTTGATTTCTATGATCACTTCATAGGGTATCTGGACAACACAATGTTTTGCTATTTTGCTATTACAATCATTATGGTTCTTTTTTCACATCTTCTTGCTGTTTGTAGGTGTCTTGTGAATGTTTTAATCCACAAGTATTACAAGTAGCTCCATTGAACACTACTTTCTTAGCAGCTACCAATGTTAGTGCAATGCATTGCTGGTAAAGGACTTCTTTAGATGACTTGGCTTTTGACCACTCTGTGCCTGATATTTGTGTGAGAAAGGACCAGAGTTAGCATGATTAGTGTCATGAAGCACTCTGTGTGACTCAAAGGGAACACATTTCCAAATAAATTCCTTGGTATTTTTTCCTTGGTGCTAGCTTTTCCATCTCTCCCCACAACCCCTTACACACCCTACACCCTACACCCACTTCTCTCCCACACACACACACACCTTCTGCCACTCCTCAGTCAAATGGTAACATTTAAAAGATGACCTTGGCTAACTTCACTATTAACGCGGAAACTAGCGGCTGACAAGAACCCAGTTGTTTTTGTGCTCAAGAACGTACCTTATGCACGCACACAGACGCACACACACACACACACAGACACACACACACACATACACACTGAAGATCTCTGAAAGAGCACAAGGTCAGATGTAACGTGATTAGGGGGAGGAATGTCCAGTAAGTAGGTGATGAATGACAGGGAACAACCAGTGGTTTAGTGGACGTTTTATTTCTTTTTTTCTGTCTTATTTTGTGCTGAATGTGAAGAATTGATCCTAATCAGTTGGCCAGCTGGCCTATCTCAGGGATGTTTGAGGGATGTCTCAGATCCAGACGGTTTCCCCACATGTGCCTGCTTTTCCTCTGGGATGAGCTTGCCTGTCCTGGGGCATGGAGGCTTTCAACTGAACAGGCCTTTGAAGGATGACTGAAGCATTACACACACACACACACACACACACTACGCTACCCAAAAAGCACGGGATGGACACACACACACACAAATGCATGCACACACTCACACTAGCCGGTAAGCACCAGAGACATAGTGGCATGCCTCAAGAGATGACTTTGATCAAAGACAGAGAGACACTCACAGAAAGTGCAAAAGAGAGAGAGAGAGAGAGAGAGAGAGAGAGAGAGAGAGAGTACTACCTACTTCAAAATCAAAATGGAAAAGAGTGCAACTCTGTCTAACCTTATATAGTTAATGGTAAATTCATAGGGGGCTTTTTAGGGAGGTTTACATACTCATCAGCTCTTGGATCCAGTGCTGTATACTATAAAATCACTGACATGGACCCCTCCACTGTCATTCACTGTCAGACAGCAATTTCCCTTTTCAGATCTTAACCAGATCAGTACGATCCTAAAATGCTCAGGTTGAAATGAATGACGCAGAACCAGAACCCAGTGAGCCCTGAGGAAGGACTACAGCTGCAGCTAGACATTGTAGAAAACTACTGTAAGTAAATCTAAAGAAAACACACACCCCAAATGTCAAGAAGGCTAATACAAATTTACAATAAACAATAAACAATGCTGTTATTCCTCAGAGCACAAGCTCCACCTACCTCCACCACCTACCAGCTTCAGAGTTATTGTTGCAATGAATGCATTAAAGGAAACAACTCAAAGAGCCCTAAATGCAGTATATAAATAAATAAATAAAGTGTCGTTCTGCCCATTGTGTTTTATGGTAGTGAGGTATGGAGTCCACTCAACCGTCTTACTTCTACTCACTCAGATAAACACACAGTAGAATCCTTACATGCACAATTCTGCAGGTACATTTTGCAAGACACCCACCAATAATAAACATTAAGTGACTGCACTGAAGAGAGCACTTAATTTCTATTACCACTTTAAGTCCAGCCCACAGAACAGCCAACCCTCCAAACCCAT